>PVJI01000862.1:0-217983 GCA_004026765.1 Micronycteris hirsuta
CCCAGGCAGACCCGCCACTCTCCCGGGACTGCAGCCTGCTGGAGACGGGGAACCTGCATCCCAATCTCCTCCACTTGACTCCAAAGCACACAGCAAAGACATAACTATGCTGTTCGGCACTTGGGAACCCGGCTCCTGCCCCTCAGAGCCACCAAGCTGCCAGAAGGCAGAGCCCCATGCATCCTAATGCCTTCTGGAGCCAGACGGAGATGTGCTGGTGGAGAGCAAGCCCACCAGCATCCAGGACTGCCACGGGAGACCATCCGCTCATCCGCAGCTCCTCTTTAGGTGACAGTCCACGCAGCAGAAAGAGGGTCACTTCACTGAATGCTTCCAGTTACTCTTCTGTCACACCCTCTTAAAGCACTAACTTTCCTCATGTAAAACCACCACTCTCAATTCCTTTGCCTTTTCCTCATGACCATTTGGTCGAAGCAGAAACATAGTTAAACTAAACATCAGCTAGTATGGAAGCAGGGAATTTCAGAATTGAAGCAGTGGGAAAAACTGGATAATTTCAGGTTGATTTAAGAAAATACCAGGCAAACACAAGTGGGTGTCTGAGAAGGAGAAAATTGGCAAGGACAGTCGAACAGGGAAAACACATAGCTTAAAGATACATCAGAACCTGTGCGCCATGAAGGGGCTATTTTATTCACTGCTACTTACACTTTTCAGATCCAAAGTGCTGGACACACGGTAGATACTCAAAAAACATCTGTCAAAAAAAATGACGGCGTGAGGAATGGTTTAATTTGTATCGGGGAAGACAAAGAGCGGCATGAATAGAAGACACCAGCAACCCCTCAGATTTAAGGATTTACCATCATAGACCTATACTGTTTTTTTTACTCACAACTGCGGGCCATGTACCCATGGGTCAGATGCCCAGCCTGTCACTGAAAATCACTCCGAGCCCTGAGTTTACTATCTACAATATCAGTGGAAGTGGCTGAAGTAGTTCGTAGTGGAAAATGAACAGCTGTCAGTGCACGGAGTAGAAAACAAGAATGACTTGAAAATAAATACACTAGGTCTTCAAGCCAGGAGCCCGTGGTGGCCCTGGGGAAGATGGGGTGCTGACTTGGGCGCGATGAAGCCTCCGGTGGACATGGGAGATGGTGATTTGAAGTGCGCGGACGTGGAAGTCACCAGGCTGCACGCCGGGGTCGGTGGTAGCTGGCACCAGCACAGGAGAAAAGGACTGTGACATTTGTCGGGAGTTTTGTGAGACAGCTGTCAGCTCACTGGTAGTTGAAACTAGGCAAGGGTGAGACTATTTTTGCCACGAAAACTGACCAGCACTACAGATCAGGGCTTGTACACCTGCACCCCCAGGAACAACAGCTGCTGCTCGAGTACCAGCCCGCCACGGCAGACACCACACAGTATGCAAACTACGTCTCAGAAAAGAAGAGGCTGGGGCAGAGGCGAGGGGAGGACGGACTCATTTTTAAAAAGAAGAAGGTATTAAAATAAAAAACAAATTTAATTTTCAGTGTGTTACAAGTCAAGCTTTCCCTGAGAATGAAACAATGTTTGGCAACAGGAAACGTACTAAAGAACTTAACTATATCCGTAGGTTGGAGGGGAAACAGGATCAGCTCCACAGACTGAACGCAGCACAAGCACGCAGTGGTGATCACAGTAAAGTTCATTTTAAAACTCTCAGCATGCTGGGAAGGTAACTTGCTTGACTAGACAGGGTGTGTTCGATCAACTAAGTTTCCTGGTGGGAAACTTGAAGGCATTTGCATTCAAGTTAGAACAAGAGACGCACCGCTGATCACGCTACTGTTTAAACACCGCCTTCCGCCGGGCACCAAAATCTCCAGCCAACGAATAAGGGGAAAAGTACAAACAATTTGATCTTCTACCTGAGAATACAAGACACGTGGCAATCTCTGGACATAATCGACACACAAAATCAATAGTTTTCTTACACAGCAATGGCAAGCAACTAGAATGTAACTGAAGAAAGAACTTAGTATTTCATAAAAGTGGCATTTCTGACCACCGGGCAAAGGGCAGACCACACAATGAGAGTGGCAACTGGCCGGCCAACGGAAAAAGCATCAGATCCTGACCTCGGGCTGTACAGAAGCAGGTTTCACAGAGGTCAGTCACGAGTGAACGCAGAAGACGAAACTGCTCAAAGACATGAAAGAACGGCCCTGGGGTAGGGAAATGTTCTTAGACAAGACTCAAACACGAAGTCTCTAAGGAAAAGACTGATTAACTTGAATATGTAAAAATTAAAAATTCCCCTTTGGAAAAAAAGAAATCAAACGAAAGACCCAGGACAACCTAGGAAAACACCGGTGGCCACATGAGCGGTCCCCAGTCTGGAGCCTCCAGGTCACAGTGCCCTCCCCGGGGGAAGCAGGTCATCCGGGCCCCGCAGGAAGAGCGTGCCCCCGACACACACAGGTGCTCCACACTGGGCCCCAGGTGGCCGGAAGGCCCAGCGAGAACGCAGGGAAGGCCCCTCCCTGAAGACAACTCGGAAGCTCCTTCAGCCTGGCGAGAAGACGGGCCGCGGCCCCGCCTCACCTCGGTTCCGTCGGCACCTTGCTCTGTGCTCTGTGCTCTGGCGTGCGCATGGTTTTCAACTCTTTGCTCTAAAGGTGAGACTAACAGAGAGTGGGAACTAGCCCAGAGTTCACACCACCCTGCCTCAGCTTCTCCTAGCACTCACATCCCACAGAACCACCAGCCGGTTGTCGAAGTCAGGAAATGGGTCAGTGTCAGCTCAAGGTCAGACCCCATTGGAATCCCCCAGTTTCCCAGTAATGGCCCGCGTGTGCCAGGACCCCACCCAGAGTCCAGCTACACTTCGAGGCCATGCCTCCTTAGGCCCCTGCGAGCCGAGACTGCCCCTCCGTCCTGCCTGTCTGGCCGCGTGGAGGGCACTGGCCAGCGTTTCGCAGGATGCCCTCCCCTGGAGTCCGGCAGCTTCTTCCTGGGATGACACCGTGAGAGTGAATCTGTGACAAGAACACCAGGGAGACGGCGCGCCACGTGGTGTCAGGGAGCACGTGACGGCGAGCTGTCTTATCACAGGTGGCGCTAGCCTGGGCCGCCTGGGGAAGGCAGCATCTGCTGGCTTTCTCCACTCTAAAGTTACTGTTTTTCCCCTTCTAATAAATAAGTAACTTGGGGAAGAGATACCGTGAGACTAGGCAAATATCCTGTTTCTCCTCAAATTTTCGCTCACTAATGTTAGCGTCGGTGCCTGGGTCGCGCCTGAAGTGGCTTTTCTGTGTTGTCAGCCCGATGGTGATTTTCTGTTTCCTCATTCCTTCTACACCGACGACCTGAAATTCTTCTGTCAGGAAGCTCTGCCCCTTCTCCCTCACTTACTCACGGATTTATCCAACTGTTTACTTCACCAGCACGGAGTGATGGATGTCCACTTATTCCATGGACTGCAAACCGGTATTGTCATTATTTACGTCTGCGCTCAGACGGTCCAGCGTGGCCATCTCTCCTCCTTCCAGCTGGCCCCCTGCCCTCGACCCGCCCATCCTTCCCAGCACTTCCTTCCTTTTGGCACCAGCGGGTGCTCCCCCCGCACCTTCTCCCAGCAGCCTGGCTTCTCTGCACTGGAGAATGACGTCAGGCGTACTCCTGCTGCCAGGCCCGCGCGGGGGGCCGGGCCCGGGGCCGTGGCTGCTGCACACGGACATCCCCACTTCTCTGCGTGCCCGCCACCCACCTGTGCGTGCTACACCCGGGCTCACGCGACACCTGGCTGCCGCCCGCCACAGGCCCGTTGGTCTCTTCCTTTCCTTAGCGTAACTTCTTCCTGAATCTCGTGCCCACTGGGATCTGCTGTCCGGCGGCCCTTGTACACACGGAGGCCCGCGCGGCTGCCAGCAGCCAATGGGAAACACAGGCCTGCAAGCATAGCACGTGTACCATCCTTCTGTCTTTCGGCTTCAAAATCTCGTCAAAATCTTCTTTTCCAAAGCCTCGTGCCCGCCCCTTGGCTGCGGCTCTGTCACCGTTTTCACTGACACCGAGGCTTGTCTCTGTTTCTGTCCCATTCTGGGTCCCCCACATGCCGACCGATGTTAATGCACTTTCTCTGGGGACTGTGCTGTGATGCTGTGGCTCCAGACCGCATGGGTCTATTCAGGGAAGCGCTGCGTCCCCGTCCCTCTGCCATGCGGGCCCCTCCCTGGGCACTGCCCGCCCTGGGCACACCCAGTCTCTTTAGCTCTGGCTCACTCCTCCTGGATCCCATGGCAGGACTCTGCAGACACGCGTGGGTTTTCTCACACGCCTTCTCACGTGAAGGGCTGCACACAAGACGCTCCTGGGCGCTCCGCCTCACCCACTTCCCCATGCTGGGATCACCATGCAGCAGCTCACGGAGCCCAGGCGTGCCTGGAGCAGACTCACGCTCTCCTGTACACACAGCTGGGTTACTTACATGTGCGTTCTCAGCGTGCCAGAGGTACGCCCCCAGGGACGCTCCCAGAAGGGGGGCTGCGGGGTCACCATACAAGTACGTGTGGGGTCCTGCAGGTTGGAGGCAGTTTCTAACATGCCCAGTAGCACGTCACTGATTTCCTCTCCTGATGGGTGAAAGGAAAACCAAATATTGGGAAAGAGCTCACTGGCTGGGGACCTAACGGTGTGTGCCACACAGAGGAGCCATCATAAGCATGTGGCGCTATGACCGTGACATGTCATGCTGGAGGCGACAAGGTCACGCTGTTCAGGAAGCTCCACGCATGTGCCAGAGACACACCTGACTTCAAACAAGCGCTTTCGTCTGGAATTATCGACACCAAAGGAACGCGTTCACCCTAAACCCCAAAGCTCATTGCTGCACAAGAATGTGCCCACACAAAGACGTGTTTGCTGATGGCCAGAGCACCTAGCTCCTCGCCATCACAAAGTGGAAACAGCTCAAGGGAAGCCCCCAGTGAGGCCGTGTGCACGCCCTGGCGTACTCCCGGCAGCCAACGGGAATGAGTGGCGGGTCCGTGCTGCCACGTGGGGGTGCCCAAAACACTAAAAGTGAAAGGAGCCTGACTCGAAAGACAGCATGGTGCCCAATTCCACTCGTGTGCAACGCCTGGAAAGGGCAAACATGTGGGGGGGGTGGCTGCATGGAATGGGTGTTAACCACAAGTAAGCGCAGCACGAACATCCTGGGGCGATGCGAAGGTTTCAGAGCTGGACTGTGGTAATGGCTGCACAGCCGAGAAACTCAGGAAAGTCTCTGAATTGTCTACTCACAGTGGGCGAATCCACGGCAGCTGTTTAAACACAGGAAACAGAACCTCCTTACAGTACCCCACCCCCTTGTTTTCTGCCCACAGCTTCCCAGGCACTCGGAAGGCGAACACCCAGACCACAACTGATCACACGTGCAACCTGTATTGTTTCCTTCGACTCTCAGCACAACTGGAAAAGCGCGCGATGGACTCTTCCACGTGCTGCGTGCAGGCCTACGTGGTGCGTCACCCAGCACTGCCCTCTCCTGGTGCCACTCACAGCACTGCTCTGTCCGACGAGTCCCATGCACCTTCCCCAGACCACGTCGTGGCTCGAGGCTTGGTGAACTGAAAGGAAAGCCTTCCTTCCCTGCTGCAAGGGCTTTTGGTGAGAAACACTGCCCTTCCCCAAGCACCCCCTTCCTGCCTGTGCCCTGCCCACCCAGAGCCGATCCACACGGGGAGACTGAACGGCAGCCGGGGGAACAAAGGGCACAGCGTGCCACGCTTTGGGCTCTGAAATAATCCTGAAGGTTTACAAAGCACCTGCCTCCTCCATGGGAATACCATCAATTCCCTCACAGCTTCATTAGAGGCATAAAATTAAAGATTGGAAAGCTTCATTGTGGAATCATCAAATATGCCACTCACTCCTGTGCACGTGGGCGGAACCATGTACATGTGACACCAAACGAATACAGAGAGAAAACCTCAGAGCAGGCGTCGGAGGTGCAGATTCAACCCTGCTCTATGTCTGGGTGGCACTGTGCCTCGTCGTCAACAGGACAGGAGCTCACGGTCCCAACACAGGGGTTCTCATCTCCCCACTTCCGAGAACCAGCTGAGACGGGGTGGAAGTGAGTTTCTCCACAGTGTGAATTCCACGTCCTCCGGGCTAAGACTCTCCGCCTCGACCCCCAAACCCACATCTATCTGCAGCAAATAATTCTTCGTTGTTTACGGCGCATGCCACCACTTTCCTGGAACTGTTCATTTAAAAAATTATTACACGAGGCTCTTTAAAACATTTAGATGGCTTTCTAGTGACATAAAGTTTTAATATAGTAAGAAAGGAGAGATAAACCTTTAAAGTAGCTCACCGAAGAACACTGAATTATAACAGGCATATTGCAGAACCTAAGGCCCGTGACTGACTCAACAATAACTGTGACTGCTACTTCGGGTAGATTCCTCTTCGAAAAAGGAATCAAATTCAAATGACCAATACTAATAACTATGAATTTGAGGTGATTGATTTCATTCCTATCTAGAGTGGATATACACAGTCAAATCACTGCTATTTAAGCTGCAGCCTGCGCATGTCTCGAAACTACTCCCTGCGTTTAGATGTGACGTCAGGCTGTTTGCACTCAGGCCTGATCCCGGTAAAGTGTCTGAGTGAAGTCTGTTTTCCATCATGCCCGCACTGGTGGCCACCCCCTACCCCCGGACTCCCCTCCCCTACCTGGGGACACCCGCCTGGAGGAGTCTCCCTTCCTAAGGCAGAGGCCGGAAATGGAATCCCTGTCCTCGCTCAGCCAGGGCTTGCATAAGGCACACACAAGACCTGGCCTCAAAAGAGAAACCTGAGCAAGCAGGTGCCTGGCAGAATCAATTCCTGAAGAGGGAGGACGCTGAGATGACAGAGACGCTGGAGATGTTGGAGACACCGGGAGATGACCGTGGGCGGGGACACTCACAGGGCCCATGCTCGGTGCACGTGGTCCCCCCGCGGGGAAGAGGCTCTCAGCCTCCCGAACAGGATGGGAAGCTTCCTGACATCCCTGAGTGAATTCCTGTCCTCACAGAAACAATCACCCTAAGCGAGCTGACACTTGGGGAGGGAAAGAACTTGCGCGCACGGTTACTAACCAAAAAAACAGAAGAAATCGGATGAGTGTGCGCTGCCCATAAGTGAAGGCCCAGAACATGATGCAACTTTCAAAATTCCTCTCCAGCCTGGCTGATCTGTGTGTAAGCCACCTGTTTCTAACTCTCTAATGCTAGAGGAGGGGGCTGGTGAATGCCACTTCCCACTGGATTACCTGCAGTCAGCACGATGTGCTCTAGACGCGCACACGGAAAACGGCGCCTGCTTTACTAGTTCCCACTAACGCGGTCCAGCGTCCTAGGTCTGAGAAGGCACAGCGGGCCACCTGGACTCCCCTGCGTCTCCCACTTCTGAGAGTCGGCCCACCACTGCTCCCCCAGATCCTCCATGCACCTCACCTCTTCCAGCACAGCCACCGGGTCCACGTGGAGGCGACAGGACACCTGGTGCCAAGTGCTGGCCTCTCATGGACCTTAAGGAGCCATGAACTGAGGTGGCACCGCTGCACTGGGCCCGGGACCGCACATAGGTGCTGCGATAAAAGCTTCTGGACAACTGACTGCATCACCCTTGAAACCTCAGGACTCACCGTTTTCCTCCCGCGTACAGCAGTTCTTCTGGAAATGCAAGGAGCCTCGGAGACCACCAACTCAGCGGCCTGGCTGTACACGGCAGGGACCTGTGACAGAGTCGGGAAGCGAGCCATTGGCAATTTTCGGGGCAGGGCTGGGGTGAAATCTCCAGGTTCCTGCACGGGAACATCTTCTGTTTGCTCCTGTACCACACGGCTTATAAAGCCACAAGGCTTAAATCCGATACGCCTCCCCAGTGGACTGAAGTAGTTTCATTTTATTTGGCTGCCTTTCTGAAACTTCGCAGAATTATTTAAAGTATTCTTTTTTGTCAAGATGTAGTTACAATGGTTACTTCCGACTATTATGGACACTGTTACTACTTAAGAGAATGTATTTCAATGACACATCACCCGAAAGGGGTTAAAATGGTAGTGGCAGGACTGCTTTCAGTAGATTCGTTTACAAGACTGCACTTTATGGTTTCAGAACAATTCCGAACATTCAGTAAATGTTTCTATTCTACAAAGAAAAGCGCGGAACTCCAGAGATAACACAGACCTGTGGGCATACACATACGGCCTCACAAGAGAAGGGAGAGGTGCTGAGGCAGAAAAGCACATGTTTTCAGAGGCGAACAGCCCCAGGTTGGGCTCCGCCATTTACTACCCACATAAAAAGTAAGAAAAAGTTATTCACTCATTCACCAAACATTGCTGAGTGCCTGCTATCTGCCAGGCATGCTATGTGCCAGGTTCGTTCTGAGCCCTAAGGACACAGACAGAGCAAGACCCCTGCCTCCTGCGGCCTCTACGCTGCCAGCTGGCAGGCTGATGGTGGGGGGGGGGGGCAGGAGGCAGCAGGGCACGCAGTGGGTGAGCAGGTGAGGGTGCAGAGGGGGCAGCCCAGCAGACGGCCGAGGGGATGGCAGGAGAGGAGCCCCTGGGAGGACGCTGACATGGGGCAGTTACCAGGTTCTGAGGGGCAAGGTGGCTCATCTACCCTCCACTTAAGCCTCTTCTCTGGCTGCTGGTCCAAACCAGACAGAAGAGGAGACCTGTGACAAGGTGACTCAGGTGAGCCCGGCAGGCCTCCTTGTCAGTAAGAGCAGATGATGGTGACCCCACGCAAAGTGACTTCCTAAGGTTCGCATGAGGCACAAACTAGAATACACTGGTCTGCCGTGCCAGACACGGAGTCCAGGCTTGATAAACGTACGTAGCGGAACACCTTCCGGCTGTCTCAGAAAGTTACTGAACCTCAGATCAGCTCCTAATCTGAAAAGCAGGGGGAGCGAAACCTCCACAAAAGACTTGCAGGGAGCAAGTGACGTCGGTACAAGGACACCCCATTAGTGCCCGTTGTACCTAACAGAGGTTTAAACACGTGTATCTGTCTGTATTACAAACTACGTTATCTGTCTTATAGAGCACAGGTGGCAAACACAGGCCTGCGGGTCGAATCCAGCCCCCCACCCTGTTTTATCCGGCCTGGCGCCTTGTTTCTACCTGGCGGCAGCGCCGAACTCTGGCTTAACTGTTAAGTAGTTACATTTACACAGTCCTAAAATTGCATTCGGCCCTTTGAGGGCAACCGTGAGGCTGCTGTGGCCCCGGTGACAATGAGTGTGACGCCCTGCTCTAGACCATATGCGGGCATAGGTAAATGTTCTGCCCATCACACACTGGGAGTAAGTGATTTCCAGACCCAAACAGAACCCAATGTAAAGTGATGACGCCTGTAACTGAAGAATCGCCCTCGGACCCTCTGGTCCTCAGCGTGAGCACAGCTCCAAGTCCTGCAGGCAGCTGCCTTGCCCGCTCCAGTCCCCCCTCCTCCTCAGCAGACCCGACCCACCCCCAGCCCTGCGGACTCGACCACAAGACACAGAGCACGGGGCACTCCGTGCTCCAGCTTCTCCACCCCGCGCCCACGGCCCTCCTCATCCTTTCCTTCAAACTCTTCCCGGGACCCAGGGGAGCCTGCACGGCAAGGCCACGCGTGTCTCTCAATGTCACCTTACACGGCACTCCGCGTTCATGCGGACTGGACAAGGGCTCCCCCCTCAGCGACTCCACAAGCAGGCTTCCTGCAGGCTGTCCCTCCCACCAAAGTGTCCTTGTCTCCTCTCCTGACACGAAGAGCTTGCTCTGTCCCTCAGGCCTCAGCCTAGCACCCTCGCCTGAGAGGCCTTTCCAGCACGCCAGGCCTCCAGCAGGAGCAGCCCTGTGATGCCATCTACCCCACCCTTGTTTCCTCACACAGCCCACGGACAGGGTCATGGTGAGGTGCGACAGCTGCCTTTGTCCGTGCTTCGTCTCCCCGACTGGGTGGAAGGTTGACTCCACGGGGCAGGGACCTCCTCCTTCCCCGCGTCCCTCTGCAGTGACATGGAGCAAAGACCGACGGTGAAACCGACCACCGAGGCACAGAGTGAAGTGAAAGTGTGCCCAGAGCAATGGAAAGCGCCAGACAATGGACTGAAGGCGAGGACAAGGAAGGGCCTGTACATTTCATCACATTGTGGAGCTAATGAGAAAACTCATTATTCCGATTTCGAAACTCCAACCCTAAAAAAAATCAAACAACCGCAAATGATGCAAAGGGACACACCACGAAGGTATCTGATCATTTCAACAGAGCACTTTAAGTGAGCGCTGCTGCCCCGGAGGCATACCTGCCTTGGCAACGCACCGTCCTCCCCCTCCCCGGGGAGGGGGGAGTTGCCCAGGATGCAACACTGGTGTTTCCTGCTAGATCCTTAAAACAAATAAAGCGCCAATCAGCAGCCAAGTCTTGCTAGTCCTCTAGTAAAAGTGCCAATTTCGGATTAACTTAATGACACTTTCAGGGACATGTGAATTTTTTAATAAAGAAAATACCATTTCCACGGGTATCTCTCTGTAAGGGTGCCCAAGGCGTGATTAGCACCATAAGCTACTAAGGCACTAGACCCTGAATCCTAGAGCACAATGCCGAAGTCTCCTTATTTCACATCATACCCTCTTTTCAGAAGGCAATGTCTTCAGACACGCTTTCTGAGTGAATCAAGGTGCCCGTGCGCTAAGTCCCGCCCGGCTCCTGGGGCTTCGAGTCTCTGCCCGTCTAGCTGTCCCCTCTCACCTTCTCAAGGACTTTGCTCTGCAATCATCCCCTTTCCCAGCATATTAGAAAATTGTCCTCCTCCATGGAAGTGCTCCTATTAGCCCACAAACACTCCACAATGGCTCTCATTTAAAATAAAAAATCCCCTGAGCCCACTCCTTTCCCTGCCCCCGCCCCCAGCTACTGTCCCATTACTCTGTCCCCTCTCAATGAAGCTCTACTGGATGTTCTCACTTCCTCACACCCACCCTCTCTCCCAACCACAAGGCCACACCTGCCTCTTGCAAGAGCCGGAACTAACCAGCCCTTGGCCCTGGGCTCCAGACCACTAGACCCTCCAGGTGCCCTCCTTCTTCAACAGGCCCCTTTCAGTCGGTGTTGGTAGGCCCTCTCCGCTCATGGACCCCTGGCCGAAGCCCCCCAGCTCAGTCCTCATCCTTCTGCTCTCCTGTCTTAGACCCACAGCTCGGCCTGCAGTTGCAAACACCAGCAATAAGCAAATCACTGCCGTATTTACCTAAATGGCCCAACATCTTCATGACGTCAACCTTAAATTATCCAAACGCCTGCACTCAGGAGACTAAGCCTAAAAGTAACATGCGAAGTGAACCCTCTTAAGTCCTGCAGGTGAGGCACACTTTAGGCACTTTACCGGAGCTCAGTTTACCCACCCAGCAACCAGAAGACACCTGCTGCTAGTCTTCCTAATTCATGGGCGAGAAAACCAAAGCCTAGAAGATCATACGGCCCGCTCGAGATCACACATCTAGGGTGCGGTGGGACAGGGACCCGATCACACGCTTGAGGTGTGGTCTGTGGGGACAACCAAGGAACTGCCTCCCAAGTCTGAAGCTCATGCGGACACTCGGCTCCCCATCCCCACCAGAGACATCCCCACCTGACAATGGCCAGCCACCTGTCCCGCCAGCAACCCTGGGGTCCTTCTGGAATGTTCTCTCTCACAGGGTCTACTGGCAATCCTGATAGGCTCACCTGCTAAACAGGCTACATTCCTCAGCGCTAAGGGCGTACCCCACATTCTCTAACAACTGGGAAACTGGAGTGCCTGGCAGTGGAGGTGTGTCACTGGGCTGTCAGCCACGGTGAGAGCAGTCCCTCTGCACTCGCACACACTCAGCTGTCCCTCTGGAGGCATGACAGGGCAGCAGAACTGTCAAGAGTCAGTCAGCAAATCACTTCTGGACCGGAAACCTCTCCTTAACACCTGCTCGTGAGACTCAGAAAGCATCCAGACTTGGCTGCGTGTGGGAGCTGGGACAGCCCCCTGGGGACGGCAGGGCTGCAGGCTCAGGAGCACTCAGCCCAGCATGGTGGACAGCACCGTAGGGCAGCACATCAAAGCTGACTTGGAAGAATCAATTCTAAACATGAAGACATTTTGGAATTACTTTATTTCACTCATACTTTCCTCTTTTATGAGCGCACAAGAGAAGTGTGGCTTTAAAGTCTGTACGTCCAGCCCTGGCTGGTGTGGCTCAGTGGACTGAGCACCGGCCTCGAGACTGAAAGGCTGCCCATTCATTCCCCCGAGCAGGGCACACGCCTGGGTTGCCAGCCGGGTCACCGGTTGGGGACGTGCGTGAGGCAACCAATTGATGTTTCTCTCCCTCTCTTCCTCCCTCCCTTCAAATAAAAATAATCTTAAAAAAAAAAGTCTGTACTTCCCGTGAGTGTAAGTAAAAGCAAAGTGACAAGAAAGCATGTATCAGTCTAACTGGCAGCGCGCTCCTGTGATGGCACAAACGGTAAGGCTGCGATTCACCAGCGACGCCGTCTCACAGGTGATGGGACACAGCAAGCAGATCTGGCCACCTCTGCTCTCTCTGAGCCCTGCGTGGTCACGGTCGCCAGTGCCCCTGCTGTTCCCTCCTGCCTATGGCAGGGAGAGGGGAAGAGGTGCCCAGGGCAGTCCTGCCTTTGCCATGTATCTGTGGCCTCTCTGTGCCTAGTTTCACCCACTGAAGACAAACAATAGTGCCTACCTATCGGACTATCATGAGAATTACATTAAGTAATATATGTGAAGTACTTAAGCGGCCTGGCACATCACGAGCTCCTAACAAGCGTTAGCTACATAACAGCCAGAGTGATTCTTTTTAAAGATAAATCAGATCATGCCACTCCCTCATTCTAAACTCTCTAACGTCAATGAGGAAGGAAGGGAGGGAAGGAGGGAGGCAGAGAGGAAGGCAGCCCTCCCAAAGCTTCCCATCCCAAAGAGGTGAGCATCTAAATTCCTAACCTCAGCCCTCTATACCATCCCCCAACTGGTCTCACTTCCTGCCACCCACCCCCTGCAATCACCAGCACAGGACAGTACCTTGGCCCCAAAGCTTAGATTCCAGAGTTCCCGCTGCCTGCACCAGGCTCCAGGGCAGCACCAGCTCCCTCCACCTTTTGAGCTCTCCCCCATGCTGCCCAGCCTGGCCTTAGGACTCTAGGTGGGGCTTAATGTCCCCTCCACCCCCTAATGTGAACCCCACATGGGCAGGAACTACCTGTGTTGTGCTAGCTCCCAGGTCTCCTACGCCCAGAACAATACCTGGCACCTGGTACATCCCTGTGAGGTGACCCTGGAAGTGAAACAAAGCCACCCTCGTGGCAAGCAGGGCTTCGTTGCACTGCCAATAAAAATACCAGGCACCTCGGAGCAACTTCCAGCCCCCCTGCCCCAGCTTGTCTTCCTCTTAAATCCATCACAAAGACAGGAAGCCTAGAACCAAAGTCGGTTTTCTTCATACACCCATAGAACTCCTCACGTACACGCAGGTGGAGAAGGGCATCAGCACGCTCATCAGATTTCACAAAGAAGTGAGGATTCTAACGGCCCGGGCCCAACAGCAAGCGCTGCAGAGGCCACGTGAAGACCTCCGCTGGCCACTGCACCTGCCCTCCCCGCGCTCCACATGCAGCGCGCACCGTGAAGGAAATCCCTCGCGGAGTGAGACATCGAATGACTCCAATGTACGATTTGTAAATGAAATTCTCACGACTGGTACCTCACATATTACGAACATATTTTTTAAAGGATTTTTTTTAAAAGACTGCGTGTCTATCACCAAATTAGAGATTCAGAAATTCACATTTTAGAAAACTGACACCAAAAAACCTCATTGAGTTGCCAATAAAACTGGACCTCTCTAAGCTTTTCGGCTTTATACTAAACGCCTATAATTTTTCTTCAAGCTTTTAATAAGCTGGAAAGTGTATAAGTTCACCTATTAATCTCCAAAGTGTACTTTCCAGCTATCTTCTACCTATTTCAATAATAGGCCTCAGTCCTAAGTACTGCCATAGCTTGTCACAACCCTCAAGGGAGCAAAGCCCAGCTCCTAATAAGCCTTATAGCAAAGGAATTTCGGCGATTAATAAGAAGCGATGAGCAGGGTTTGCTGCACCCATGTATAAAAATGCCCCCCGCAGCACTGCCTGTTGTAGCAAATACTAAGAACGACTCTGAAGCCCACACACAACTGTGCGTACACGACCACCGCGGGGGGGGGGGGGACACAGTCCCCGCGGCTGGAGGAGACAAGTGGCCGGCAGGGTGCGGCGTGAAAGCAGGTTTTACCATCTCGCTGAACCTTCAGAATGTCCTGTGTGCATGCTACTTTTAAATCTACAAAAAAACTGTAATGCTATACACTTACACATTTTATAAGTGAAATTATAAGTACTATTTGAAAAATGTAGTGCCACAGAAGTGCTTAATAGAACAAACCGCCAGCGTTTGAGCTTTTCTGACCTCTGGTCCTACCCGGTTCACGTCTTTGGCCCCTGGCCGCAGACAGGGGGGGCCCAGCGCACAGCAGGCCAAGGGTAAGTGTTAACCGAATGTATCAAGTTTGCTTTATTCACTCACAGACAAATGTAAGTTCAAAGAATTTTCTTACTCCAAAAATCAAAAAGCACTTGGACTGCTATGACGGCATATCAATTTAGAAAGAAGTGGATTAGCCTTACGAGCCCAGAAGTTTTTGTCAATGATGTCATTAGCTCATTTTCTCTTCGCTCCTAGCACTGACTTCCGGAGTACATGGAACCTCGGATACATGTGTGCTGGATTTCTCAGGGCTGGACCAGTTCTCTTTCCCCACTGCCCCCTGCAGAAAGGCCTCCCCTCTTTCCTTCCAGTTATCTCTTCGTATTTGTTGAAGATGTAGCTGCACGCATTCAGTCTCAGGAGTCCTCAGACATCTCACAGGCATGACTCAAAGACCATGCATTCCTGTCAAAGTTAGTAGGCGTCCTTGACCTCCACCTCTGGGCAGACTGGGGCACCCAGCCTAGTGCATCTCATAACTGTTTACCAGGCCCCTGTGTGGGTGCCCATGAGAGAGGACCCTGCCCTCTGAAAGGACCCAGCACAGAGGGGCAGCTAATTCTCTTACCCAGGGCAGAGCACTATTGCCCAACTCTTTGCCTCCCCCCGCCCTCCCTTTCCCCTTTGGGAAGCCCTCAACAAGCAGAGGAAAAACTGGCCTCAGCCCCACAGAAAAGATGGTAATCAAAGACACTGCGCAGGAACTGGTCTGAAGACAGCCCAGTGTCTTGGAAAACGCAAACGCAGCTCTGGGTGGCACCTTGCAAAGGCATTCCACACGTGAGCCAATTTAAAAGGGAACAAAAAGGATTAAATATTTCTATTCCCCAAAACTTAACGATGGATGGATCCTCTTAATTAGAGAGCTAAGAGTCAAGTGGCAAGTTTGACATCAAGCCACTTTTCATTATACCTCGAGAATGGAACGCTACCACTACGGATTGTGTAAGAAGGAAACAAAATGCCTTCATCATAAGTAAAACCAAAACGGGTTGGCTAAAAATATTAACTGCGAACCAAACAAAACGGTACGGGTCTCCCACGGATATATCGGGGCTAGAACACATTTTATGTTATCCGGCATGTAAATCGGAACTCCAGCATGATTTAGCGTCCACAGCCCAATGTGACACCTTCCCTCCGACCCATCACAACGCGGTAATTTTCCCACTGCAGATGCGAACGCGTCAGAAGTCATCTCGGGCCCCCAGTCGCCCCAGATTGCTCGGGATCGCTCCAGACGGCCGGCGCTAGCGGGAACTTCCCCGCCCTCGGCAGCCCGAGGCTCAGAGCATCCCGCTCAGACGCGGCGCCCTCCGGAGCGCGCGACCTTACCCTGGACGCAGCGCCCCCTCCCCGGGGGCTCCCTCTCCTCTCCCCGCGCCTCAGAGCATCCCGCGCACACACGGCGCCCCCGGGAAGGGACGCGGGGCCAACCGCGGCGGAGCCTTACCCCGGGGGCGCAGCCTCGTCCTGGGCGTACAGCCTCATCCCAGGGCGCAGCCTTATTCCGGACGCAGCCTCATCCCCGGCCGAAGCCTTCCCTCCGTGGGCCAGAGAATCCGGAGCAGACGCGGCACTCCCAGGGTGGGGACAGGGCTGTCCCCAGTGCGGTCTCCCCTCCACGGGGGCATGGCTTCATCCCGGAGCGCAGCCTCATCCAGGGATGCAGCTCCCCACCCCTGAGGCGCAGCCGCATGCCAGGGCGCAGTCTCCCCTTCATTCCGGGGGCGCAGATTCCCCTTCTCCGGGCGCAGCCTCGTCCCGAGGCGCAGTACCCCCTCCATCCCGGGCGCAGCCTCCTCTCTCGCAGCGCAGAGCACCCGGCGCAGACGCGGCGCCCCAGGGAGGAGACGCGGGCCGTCCCGGGCTCAGCCTCATCCTGGGGTGCCGTCTCCCTACCCAGGCGACCCGGCCTGTAGCCCCTCCGGACACGCAACCGGCAGCACTGCGTCCCGCAGGAGCCGCACTCCCAGCCTGGCCTCCCCACCTGCCCCGCGGCGCTTATATAAACGCGGCTCCGGCGGCTGTGTCCGCCCCAGGTGTCGGACCCCCGCCGCCCCCGTCTCACCTCACCTCAGCAGCCGGCTGCTCTGCTCCGCGCGCCACGCCGGGGCTCGCACCGCTCCGCCGCCCGGGGCTGCGGCGCGCGGGCCGTGGCCTGGCGCGGCCCCGAGCGCGCCCCCGTGCGCGGCCCCACCGGGCCACCGCAACAGCCTCCGCCTCCGTCAAGCCGCCCCCGGCCGCGCGCACGCCGGGGAGCGACGCCGAGACGCAGGACGTGCGTGCGCGCGCGCACGCGCCGCGCCGAGCAGACCTCTGCCTGGGGTCGGCCCCGGCTGCGGAGCGCGAGCCAAGACTGGGGCTGGGAAAGGGGAGACCTGCAGAGATGAGGGTGACCTAGCTCTGGGACTTCGGAGACCGGAGGTTCTCGGGGAGGTCCCGCTGTGAGCTGGACGTTCGAACGCATTCCGGCCGGTCCATGTTCCCGAGAGCCCTGCGTGTGCAGTGGGAAATCAGGGTCCCCACACTCCAGGGGGCTTCCCCGTTTCCCCGTAGCACTCTCAGTGACACCAGAAGCAAGTCCAAATTGCCGAAGTTAATGTGGTTGTTGAGTTGGCTGGTTTTGACAGTAAACTCATTTTAAAGCTTTTTTACAGTGCATAAACTTAGATACTATATGGTTATATACCAAGAAGTGTTTACATGCAATCAGCATACGTGGGAATGCATTTCTGAAGGCTAGAATAACTCAAGGCTGCAATTCTATTCAGAACAGAAAATAAAGTTTAATAAGGAAAAACTTGAGCATGGATGCCGAGAGCGGAAGAGCGGGTAACAAGCCACAAGCAGTTCGTTTTTGTTTTGTTTTGTTTTGTTTTGTGATTTACTAGGAGAACTCAAGGATGTCACCACAGTAAAGTGAGCTTTTGCCTGTTGGGAACTGCAAGGTAGTTTCTTCCTGCTGGAGTCTGCAGATGGCACTGAGTGGTATATGAGGACTCCCCATTTCAGGGCTTCCCACCCCGATTTTAATGAGGTTTTCTTTATTCATTTTTACAAAGGGTGGAGAGAGGGTTGGGGCACACCAAACCTGGTGCAGGGTGGGGGCAATGGGTGTAGAGGCTGTATTCCCAAGTCCAGTCCAGCTGCTGCCACTTCTCTGCGGAGGGGCCTTAGGCATCACTCGGGACCTCTGCCTTTTTCTTCAAGTGTGTGATGGAGAAGACTCGCAGGAGGAGAGGCCATTGTGGAGCTGCGGACGTGGTCAGTGCTCCATCAGTGTGAGCTCCTCCTCTTATTCAGGAGTCGTGTGACAACTGAACGTGACATAGAGACTCGGTGATCTGGAGCATAAATTAACCACAGGGGAAAGTCTTACAGAAGGCCAGTCACCTGCCTCAGGTTGCTGTCTGAGGGAAAGGAAAAACCTGTCTTTGGGGTCAGCCAGCCAAAGAGCCCATGACCATGCCTGAGGGCCAAGTGCCAGCTACAGTATCCAAGGCCACAGGTTGACAACTAAGTGAAAATCAAGACTCCTGGGACAGCTTCTGGAGAGTCATCCTGAATAAGGGAGAATGTGCATGAGGACCTTATTTGTGTGTAAAGCAGTCATTTGCTCACAATCCCATGGGCCAGCAGCTGGAACAGCTCAGCTCTGCTTTTGTGGGGTGTGGGCTGGGCCTTCTCATATGGGCCCCGGTCGGGTGGGCCATGTGTCACCCACTGTCAGCAGGGTGGCTGGGGTTTTCCTCATGGTGGCAAAGCTCAGTGCACAGGGCTTTTTCAGCCTCTGCACCATGTTTACTAAAGTCTCCTTGACCAAAGCAAGTCACAAAGGGACGCATGACTCACGGGAGCCCATCCCTGTGGCCATCTTTCACCGGCCTTCATTTAGTGTCATTTAACTCAGGGAAAGGCACGTGACTGCCCATCAGTTGGAGCTGGAGGTGTGAATCTCATCCTCTTCCCCAGCAGCAGTAAAGAACAGGTGCGGTATGACCAGGTCCTTCACACTGCTCCTGTCAGCTGCTCTGGGGACCGGCAATGAGCCCAGGATGGCCCCTTGCTATCACATTTCCTCAGACGCCCTCACCTCCAGAAACAAGCTTATCGTGGCCTTCCCCGACGTGGGTGAATGGCACACAGAACATGCCTCTGTGTGCTGATCAGGTGGTAACATGGAAGTGGAAAGAGGGTGTTTGTGGAAGTAGATGGAGACCTGATGATAGACTGAGTGAAGGGGTGTGGGGAGGGAAGGATCAGGACTCACCCAGGAATCTGGCTGTGTGTGCTGGAGGTGATGGTGCTGCATAAGGGAGGTGGGAGAAGACTGAGAGACAACTGGGAGAAGCCAGGAGACGCTTCTGGCCGTGTTGAGCTTGCCATGCCATTCAGACATCCAATGGCTGTGTCGGGAAGAGAGGTGGATGTAAAAGATCGGTGTCCAGGAACGAGAATAGTACTGGGCACGCACGTTTGAGAGCCAGGAAAACAGAAACAGTTGCCTAAATAGAGAGGAGAACTTGGGCCCAAACCTGGAAAACGTCAACCATCAGAGTGTAGGACACACAATGAGTGAGCAGAGGAGATGGGAGAACCCAGGGAGGTGCGAGGGACCCAGCAGGAGAGAGAGTTTCAAAGAGAAAATTCAGTAAAACGATGAGAGGACAAATAAAGTGAGGAGAGAAAATCCACTGCATGTGGCAGACATCTCTGTGACTGAAAATTAAGGGACACCGGGGTCAGAATTGACTGTAAGAGGGAACGTTCCCCACCGTGTATAATGAGGCTGACGTAACCTTGACTTCAGAATCTAAAGGAGGAAAAGGATGGGCCAACTGCTCTCATAAACAAAACCTAAATAAGTTACCATAAAATCCTAAACAGAGCACGCAGCAAAACAAAATCCAGTAATATATAAAGTGACACCAAGAATATAACTCTGGTTTAACACCTACAAATCTATGAATGGGAATTGCTGCATCAGCATATCAAAGAACACCCGTGTGATCCTCAACAGATGCAAAAAAAAAAAAAAAAACCAGAGCTTTTAATAAAACCCAGCACCACTCATATTGAGAAAAACAAGCTCTTAGGAAAGCAGGAATAGAAGGGAACTTCCTTAACCTGATTAAGGGTGCCTACCGCCACCTAAAACAAACATCACGCCCATGGTGAAATGTTAGGAACATCCACCTGAAATCGAGAACAGAAGAGGGATGTTCACCATTACAAGGAACCTAAACAACAGGCACCACACAGCAATGGGGAAAAACGTATAAATGTATGCGGGTAGCTTTTATCACAAGCCAACAAGTGGAGCGGGCCATTTTTGCTAATGTTTTGTGCAAATGGCAACATTCAGTAAAATTATGATAACTTTAGTTTTACATATTTTTTTTCAATGAAACTTTTTGTGATTTACTATAAAATGTATACTGAATTATTTTTCTTAAATTTTAAACAGACAAATACTGGAAAACTCACTGGAAATTGAAATAAAAGTAATAAAATATGTAAAAATTCCGATTTATTGAAAGTATTTTGAAAAAAGTACATAAAATGTGTAAAAAAAGAAAGAATGAAGTTTTCTTTCTTAAACCTCATTGTAAAAAAAGAAGAATGAAGTTTTAGTAGTGTTTTTTGTTGTGTTGATCATATGTAAAAAAAGAATGAAGTTTTAGTAGTGTTTTTTTGTGTGATAATCGTTAAAACATACATATATAGCTCACCATTGTCTGTGTTAAAGAGACCGAAATTTTGTCCTTTGGAATTCGTATATCTGCATGTTAGCATCCCTTTAGAGCAATAAAAAAGTATAAAAATAAATGTATTTATCCGTTACCTGCACTCTACCACTAGTCTACAAAACACGTATTTATACGTGTCCCGCACTACACTACCAGTCAACGTAAAGTGTATAAATACGTTTCCCGCATACCATGTGTAAAGATTCAAAGGGAAAGAAGGAAAATCACAGGTAATATCATTTTGTATGCAGCAAACAAAAAATAATCTAGAGCTAAATTATTAGATTTAATAAAACTCTAGCAAGATTATTGAGTATAAAATCAACACAGACAAACCAATTTCTATACATCAGCAACAAACAACATGTAATTTAGAAAAATCCTGTTTACAAAAATGCAACAACAGTATGAGTTAAGAATGCATCCAACGAAAGAAGTGCATGACCATTAAAGAGAAAAGTCTTTTTAAAAAAATGATTGAAAGAGCAAGAGAATGTACAATTATTTCAATAAATAAGAAGACCTCAGTGTCACAAAGGTGTCACATCTCCCTCAAATTACCTGCAGAGGCAATGGAATTCTGACGAACTTGCCAACAGGGATTTTCATGGATGTCGACGGATTCTAAAATACGTAACAGGAAGGCAAAGGACCCAGAGGCACCAAGACACTCCCTCCTAAAGAAGAAGGAATGAGACTTGCATCAGCAAATATGAAGACAGACTTTAAGTTATGGTGAATAAGCCATTTGTTACCAGCCCGAGGAGGGATGAATTGACTAATGAAACACCATAGAAAGTCCGGAAGCAGACCACACATATTTTTATATCTGTCAGATGAGGCACTGCATATCAGCGGGGGAAAGAATGACTTCAGTAAGTGATACCAGGACACTCGTTTCTCCATTCGGGGGGAAATGGAATTAGGTAGGTCCCTTGCACACTACTCATGACTTTGGCCAGATGAATTAAGGAAGACAAAACTTTTAAAATATAGCTGAATATCTTCATGACCTTGAGGAGGGAAGGTTTCTTAGGGCAGAAAAAGTGCTAATCATATAAGACCGATAAATTTGATCATATTAAAATTAAGAACATCTGTTCATTATAAGAAGTAATAAAGTAAAAAGACCCAACAAACAGGGAGAAGATATTTGCAATGCAAATAACTGTCTGATGATCTCTAGACCTGTACCCAGGATGTGTAAAGAACCACATACCCAGTAAGAAAAGGCAAACAATTTAATGAAAAAAAATGGACAAAAGACTCAAACAACAGAGGAAACGTGAATGGCCAATCGGCACACGAGAAGATGTTCAGCCTGCGCAGTAACGGGAAAATGCAAGTTCAGATGGCAATAATACTCTTCCCACCTCCCCTGTCGGCAGTGATTTAAAGGATGACAGTATCAAGTGCTGGAGAGGATATGGGTCACCAGAATTCTTGGACATTGCCAATGGGAGCCTAATTTGCAGCCACTTGGGAAAACAGTTGTCTCATAAAATTGGATATTTGTGCACCTCACTAGCCAATGAGCTCTCTCCTAAGTACACGCCCAGGGAATATACTTCCACTGGTGGTCAGGGCACAGGCAGCAGCCGGGTGTGAAAGCCATGCTCACAGCATCCAGCTACCCACTTACTGGGGAAAGACAAACTCACCGGGTAAAGCCACGCACTGTGCGCCTGGCAGAGTGGTGACTGACGTTCAACAGCTCAACCACAGCAACACCCATCAAGGGTGAATCTTGGAAGTGAAATGCTGGCTGAAAAATACCCCACTTTATCGCACCTAGAAACAGGGAAAACGAAGCCTGAGAAAGCAAGCTTAGGAACACATACAACCTATGTATGTAGGGTGCCTACATATATCACTTATTTTGTGTCCACATGTATACAATAAACACATCTATGCACACCTTTGTGCACATGATGCACTTACAAGTCAGGGAGTGAGAAGCGGCGTTTCCTCGCAGGGCGCCGCTGGCAGGAAGACACGGGGGCTGGGCCGGGGAGGAGCCTGCAGACCAAGGCTACAGAAGAGTGCTGCAGTCCCCAGCAAGGAGAGGCCATGGACGATGCTTTATAAGTTACCATTATTTATGTATAACCTTATGGTAAGTGAAATAGCATATTGAGTACATTTTAAAATGTAAGTTTTAAAAGAAGAAAGATTGGCAAGACAAGAATCAGGCTGGGAGAGGTCCCTGGCGAGGTATCAAGGTTGATAACTCTGTAGTCCTGGCACAGGAGCCCCCAAGCAGTGCGCAGGGACCCGGAGGGTTGAGCGCCACTGAGCGGAACGTCTCCTGTCCCGAGCTGGTCGGGCCAAGCCCCTTTGCTCCACATTCTCTTCACCAAACACCCGGAGAGACTCCGCGGGGCCCCATGCACAAGTGCAGTGCTCTGGGATGAGGCTTATTTTGGTGGCGGAGCTCCGCAGAGAGGTGGCCTCCGAACCACTGCCTAGGGCCTGGCGTCTCCCTCCGCCCATGCCTGTGAGGCCTGTGTGCCCAACGCTTCCTGGGAGCCCATGATCCTCCAGCGACCCCTCTCTGCTCTGCCTCTCCCCAACAAGGTCACTGCAGGTGCCCTGCTCAAGGCTGAGCAGTGGAAGGCGCTGGAGAATGTGGGCGAAGCAAGTCTCATTTCAAGGGGAAGGTTCAAGTGACAAAAAAAAAAAAAAAAATCTCAGGAAATAATCTCACATTTGTCATCGTCCCCTGGTGGGTATAGGCTGGGGAGAACACACCAGTGAAGGTTCAGGGTCACCACAGCCGCGTGTGGACACAGGCCAGGGCACAGAATGGGGGGGGCAGGGTGGGGAGCGGGGTCTGGGTGGCCCAGCTGGTGCAGGCCCGCAGCAGGTCCCAGAGTCCCTCCTGTCCAGGGTCCAGGATCAGGGAAACATGGGCACACATTCCAGAAAGATGAGAGCATCCGTGGTCCATGCGGGTTCCTTTGAATGGCAGGCAGACGTGCTGAAGCCCAGTTAGTTTTGCTTTCTAGAATTCCACTTCTATTTTTGGTGGAATATAAAAGCTTTGACTATTTCCCAAAATGGAAAGACATATTTTTTCCTTGACTGTCATAATATCTTGGTTGCCCATTAAATGAGCCCATTCCATCTGTGGGCACAGGGCGAGCCCCCATCCCGATTCCCCGAGCGGGGGCTGGCTGAGTACCCCACGCACCCACAGCTTTCCCGAGCCAGACTTGTGTTTTATTTCGGTTTTTCATGCTCGGTATTGAGCACATACACCAACAGGCAGCTTTGGAGGAGGACAGCAGATGTGCCCACCATTCTGTAACGGAGGATTCCAGGGAAGCCCCTCCGGGAGGACTCCAGGCCTCAGGTCCAGGTCTGCCCCCACAGGGAGAAGGGAGAAGAGGAGGGGACAAGCAGAGGGGAGGCAGTCTGCCCGCTCACCACACTGCCGGAAACGTGTGTGGTGGGCGCTGGGCACTGCTGTGAGGAGTGGAGATAGGGAGTTTAACAGGCTATTTCAGGAAACTGTGAGCAAATGTGCCCAGCTTGGCTCAGTCCCACTGACGTGTCTGCTTCTCTCACAACTGGTTGATTGACAGAAGGATTTGAGCTTAATTATTTTTAAAAACTTTTCTAGAAAGTAACAGAAACTTGTTAACTCATTTGTTAAAATAGCAACTACTCTATGTTCCACCCAAAAAGAGCCTGCAGCAAGTGTGCCTGTGTCCCCCAGCAATGTCTGGACACCTGGCCCCAGCCCCAGCAGACCCCCCTGCGTTCATTGTCAGCCCATTGCACTGGCAGACAGTCTGCACACAGTCAAGTGCAAGTGCCTCAGCGGCCCAGTGGGATGAATTGTGGCCACACACACACTGTAACCGGTGCCCCAATCACATCAGAGGGACTACCCCCACCCTCGGAAAGTCCCTTTCAAGCCGAGCCAAGAGGAAACCATTCTTGTGACTTCTGACCTGTAGTGGGTCTATTTCTGGACTCCATTCTGTCCCATCGACCGCTCATCTTTGCGGCTGCCTTGATTCCGGTAGCTTCGCCGCAGACGGAGCTGCTGTCTGTCGGTCCCCCAGGCTCTTTGGCAGCACGGCCGGGAATCCTCAGAGCCCTTTGTGCCTTCATCTGCTCTTTTAGAATCAGCCCCTCAATTTCTACAAAAAAAGCCTGCTGGGATTTTGATGCGGACCCTAGTGATTGGTAGGTCATCTTGGGGATAGTAGACTCATAAATGGGCTGAGTTTTCCCTCCCTGGAAGTGGCATGCATCACTGTTCATTCACTGCTTTCATTTCTCTTGGCAGCATCCTTTAGAGTTTTCAGAGTAGAGGTCTTGCTTATCTTTTTTGTTAAATTCATACCTTATGTTTGTAGCTGCTACTGTAAATAGTGTTTTTAAATTTAACTTTCCTGTTGTGACTTGCTAGCATAGAGAACTGTAATTGGTTTGGGATGTTGATTTTGTATCTTTGCCCTTGCTCTGTTCAGTTACCAATTACATTGCATTTTGCGGGTTCTTTAGGATTTTCTACATCTATGCCTATCACCATCTAGTTTATGAACAGACACAGATTTACTTCCTCCTCTCTGTATGCTTCCTATTCTTTTTCTTGCCTTATTGCATTGGTCAACACTACGATACAGGGCTGCAGATGGGATTTGCACTGAGCCCACATGACTGAGTTAATGGGGCGGTGGAACAGATGGGGCAGACGCACCAGGGAACCGCAAGAGAAAGGTAATATAGGATTTTTCTTTTGGGGTCTGGCTGCCTTCTCAATTTTCATTAAAGAGCAAACCCTGGAAGGATAGTACCTACTTGTAGAATTCATGAGAGCCAGGCCAGCTATGTAATATGCAGGCCCAGTGAAAAATGAAAATGTGGGCACCGTTTTCAAAACGCAGGACAAAAGCCCTTTCCTTTCTTTGGAAGTCCATGTCTATGCCTCTCTTCCCCTCCCTCTTTCTCTGTCCAGGTCATGATGTTTTCAATTTGCTATGTAATGTCATGCCCCCTGGGGAATGGCATGCAAGCTTGCAGGACAAATGCAGACCCTCGCAGGGACCAGGGACCCCACTCTACCATTCAGCATTCCGGGTTCATGTGCCCATCTCCACCCCTTCCCTGGCCTGTGTCCAGGCCTCCCACAGAGCAGAGGAGGCGGTGACCGCAGAGCAGGGGTGGGCAGGTGGTGAGGGATGTGGCTGCTTTTGAGCGCAGGCTCCAAGACCAGAACATGCTCCGTTTTCAGAACACAAGTTCGACAACACAATTATTAAAATGTCAAGGTAGTAACCACAGAGCATCAAAATTGCAAGCAGGGTCCTCCTAGCGGTGTGGACCCCCCTGGGTGTGGACCTCCCTGAACATGACCCCCTGAATGTCACTTTCATCATCCACTAACTTCCCTACATACATGGGCCTGTTTCCAGCTTTCTCTCCTGTCCCGGTCTGTCTGTTCGTGCACCTCACTGGGGAGGTTGAGCTGTACGGAGGGCTGGTTCTGACCCAGAGCCCTTTTTTCCAGGGTGTTATGGCTATCTTTGAGGGATCATTCAGAAATTATTTCTTGCGACAAAGATTTATTTATGTAACATTTAGTAGTCCTCAAATTCACACCATTTCTTTTTATTCTATTATAGTCAAGGACAGTCCTTACTTCCTTTCCCTCTGCCTTCGCCGTTCCTTTGGTGGTATGCGCCGGCCACCCGAAACAACTGAGGAGTTTTTCTGGCCGTGCAATTGCCAGTGACTTTTGTTCATTCTTGCTTTCTCTTTTGTAACTTTTGGAACTGTTGAGTCTACACGTGCATGCATGTATCCTTCCTGTGGAGAACCACCAAGTCGCTATTCTAAAAGAGGATTTAAAAGGAAGGAACCACACACTCATAGTTTGGGGGGTGGGGGAGGCAGAAGTAAGTGGCAGTCTACACATTGGTGCTCGGTGCATTAATAGTGCCTAAAAATATATCTAATTTGCATCTATGACAAGGAAATGTTTTATGGGAAAACCATTTTTATTTCAGGATTTCTGGGACAGCTGACGGCCCCGCTCTGCTGAGGCCGCCCATTTGTTTGTCCTGCGTTTCCTTTCATTCAGCTGCAGGTCAATTCTGTCCTTCCACGAATAGAAGCCAAAAGGTGCAGGAAGAGAGATAAACGCCAACACACTGCGTAGCCTCTGCCCCACACGGCAGCTTTTGGGTTTTGTCTTCCTCTTTACAACAAAGAAATGGCCTTTTGTTTTGTTTTGGTTTTTCCCATGAGTAATTTGAGGTCCTGGTTATTTAAGAGGTGGAAATGGATGACTTAAACCTGGATGGGAGCAGGGTTTCCTCAACAGGCCTCGCACGTGAGAGTGCGCGGTCCTGGTGCCTCCATGTGCAGAGCGGGCTTTTCACGTCTCGCTGTGCTCATCCTGCTCAAGACGCTTGGCAGATCATGGTCTAAAAATACCCTCCCCATCACAGTGGCTCTTGTTCGGCAGGGCCCTTAGGTGGATGGCATCTGGCTACAGAAGGGCAGGCACCTACCTCCCTGTGGTGTGGTGGCTGCTGGACCCGTAGCCCAGGATGCTGGACACCCACATGCAGCGTGGCAGCCACGGCCCTGGAGGCTTGCACCCGGAAGTGGGGCCTCCTTGCTCCGCCCTCTGCGTGGGAATTCTCCCCCAATACTGTCTCAGCTCTGCAGCAGCTTCCTTTTCCAGAGTCCTGGGTGCTGCCACGCTGGCCAGTTTCTATGTGGTGCCTCCCCACATCTCCCAGGGGCTCAGGCCCCCCACGTTGTTGAGAAAGACCCTCTGGGGAAGTTCTGACAGGTGTACTTTCCTGTCTTACCTGCGGGTCATCTTGGGTTCACGGCACTTCCTGAGCATGCGCCCTCACCATGACCCGCTGGCAAGGTGTGAATGAAGAAGGGAGGAGCGTGGGTTCCCCTCCCGCACTGCCAGTCCTGTCAGCTTCCCAGGTGGCAACCCCTTCAGAATTGTCCTTCCTCTCCACTCTATTCACCCATTTCCATCCTGGAGCGCGAGGCCACTGGGCCCAATGGGAGGCTCTGCTCACCTGCAGCTCCTGGTTTCACCTGTGCGGGAAAGGCTAGGGCCTTGTATAATGAGCAGGCAGCAGGGCACAAGCCAAGAAGGTGGCTTCCAGCCACTCCCTGTGGCTGGGACCCTCCCTGAGGACCACCCTGAGCTCTGAGGCTTCAGAGGCTGGTTTCTGGTTTAGATGGCTCCTCACTAAGAGCTTCCACCCAGACTGGGGAGGACCCTCCCCTTGCACACCCAAACTAGTAGGTGATGATGCTATACCTTCCCACTCGGGAGCTGGGATGGTTGATTTCACATGTCAACTTGACTGGGCCACAGGGAGCCAGATATTTATTTAATTCAACATCACTCTGGGTCTGTCTGTGAGGGTGTTTCTGGACTCACATTTAAATAGGTAGACTGAGTAGATAGATCAACCTTCCCACTGTGGGTGGGCCTCAAGCAATCAGTTGACATTTTGAGGGGAGCAAAAAAGACTGACCTCCCCCAAGTTAGAAAGGACTCTCCTGCCTGAGAGCATTTGAATGGGGACATTGGCCTTTTCCTCTTTCAGCTGGAACGAAACCATCAGCTCTCTTGAGTCTCCGGCCTGCCAGCTCAGCCTACAGGTCAGCCTCCATAATTGCATGAGCTAATGCTTTGTAATAAATCTCTCCTATATATACATCTGCTGGTTCCATTTCTCTGGAGAGCCCTGAAGAATACAGGTGTGCTGGTCTGGAGTTCCAGGGACAGGTGTAGCAGCACACCCAGGTTATCAGCGTAGCAAGATGAGATCCCAGGGGAGCGGCTGTAGGAGAAGCAAAGGGGTGCAGGGTGGAGGTCAGGGCAGATGGGGGGCGAGTGGGGAGGGGGCCAGGGGCGACAGTCAGCAGGCTTGCGGTGCGGGGACCTGCATCGTCTCTGTGGTCAGCACACAGAAACGCTTTCCTGTTCTATAACGCTTCATCCCTCGTTTCCAGTTCTTTCCCCTACAAACAGCAGAGTTACTGAGGGCCTGACGCCACTTCCTCTGTGCCTGCCAGCAGCGGCTGGCAGGAGGAAGGCACGGAGGCTCATTCGGAATCTGACAGTGTGGGAATTCCCGCCAGCTCCGTATGGGTAGAGCTCATCCCTCTATGATGACAAAATGAGCAGAAGCCTACAATCCATCCACTCCTCCCGCGGCCTGTGTCCACCTCAGTCGATGAGCTGTGGCTGCATTAAGCTCCTGGACACCCGCCTGTTCGGTTGTGCCCGAGGCTCCGGTCTATTCCCATCCAGGCCGCGGAGCCAAGTTGGCGCCCAGAGCATGTTTCTCTGTTTAATGGACAGTCTCTGGAGGGCCCGATTCTCCTTCTAGGTTTCCCCTCCTTGGGACACCATCTTTGCCAACCATTTTCCCACCACGAGGCAGCTAGTCCCCGGGACCCACACACGTGCGACCCCACAGTCCAGGCCCGGCATCTTGCCATGGGTGGGGTGGTTATGAAAATGTAAGTTCCAGTTGCACCATTAGCTTCCAGTTGTGTCCAGTGCAGCCCGCTTGGATTGGATGATGTGGAGAAATTCTAAAAAGAGCTTATAAAATATTAACTTGTGATTGTATGCAATGAAACAACCATATATCTTAATTAAATTAGGATCAGACTCTACAAAAATAATAAGCATTTTATAGTGCTTACTATGTGTCAGATGCTAATAGAAGTACGTACTTTATATATATTTGCTTATTTGATCCTCAAAACAACCCATGAGGTTGCCATAATTTTGGTTCCCACTTGCAGGTGAGTAGATTTAGGTACCAGGAGGCAGAGCCTATCCTGGGGTCACGCAGCCAGCAGGTGGGCTGGGCCCCAGTCCGTCACTGTGGCACCAGCAGCAGCCTTTCATACGGGCACAGAGCGGGGCTGACCACAGGGTGCTGGTCTCCCACTCACATGTGCCCTATGCATGGGGAATTCACCTTGCCCCATGAGCCAAAATAAGCAGCCGGCATTTACAAAGCTGATTGTAAAGGCAATTACACAGACGCACACACACTCCCTCACAGCAATAACAGAAGGGAAGGGCATAAATCAGAATGGGAAGAAAAACCGAAAGACTGAAACAAAATGACAATAACGAAAGCCCTGAGCAACAAAGTGAAAAGGTGATCGACAGACTGGGAGAAAGCTTCTCAATGTATGCAGCACACAAGGGGTTAATGTCTTGAGAGTTACAAAATGTTCATTTGTCCACTAGGAAAAGACAAACTAAAAATCTAAAAAAAAAAAAACTGGTGAAAGCGCGGCTGGCAGTTAACAGGAAAAGCAAGTGGTCGATGAACATGAAAATTGGACATCGCTGTAACGACTACATTAAAGGAGTAACAAGGCACCGGGGTTCCGTTAGCAGATGAGCAAATCCAAAAAAGAATGTCAAGGGGGGTACTTTTGGGACATTGGAGCTTTTGTCACTTGTCTCTGTGGGTCACTTTGCTGTCACCTACCCAAAACCTTAAAACAGAGTCCAACTTCTTAGAACTTGTCCTGAGAATATAAGAGATATTCCCCCAAAATATATGCATAACAATGTTTTCACAACATTCTTATAGAAGCTGAAATCTGAACAATTTAAATGGTCAACAGCAAAGAATTAGTCAGTAAATTGTATTGATTCAAGCAACATCATTCTATGCAGCGCCCATGTCCTGACCTTGAAAACTGACAGTGATGTAATTATTCAAGGAAACTCTATACGACAGATTGTCTATTACAACTCAGAGAGGACAACATGCATAATTTTCTATGTTCATACACGTACACATATATGAGGCATTTTTCTGTGTGATTGCATTATGAGTGTCTTTTTGTTTATTCATTTTGTTTTATTCTATTTTTGCCATGAATACGTGTAGTTCATACAATAAAAGTGGAAAAAGTGCTTCTCATGGTATGAGCAGACTCCATATTCCATTTCTCAGTTCTTGGGTCTCTGGAAAATGCGGTTTGGAACAGCTGACCCTCTGCAGCCTTGCTCCTGCCCTGGCACCTGCTCAGAGCTCTGCTAACCAGCAGAGCCTTCTGGAAGGAAAGGCCTTGCCAGCTCCCTTTGCTGGAAGAGTCTGCAGTTAATTAAGAGCTCTCCTCCAATCGCATCTGTCTGGAGTCTGGTTGCTCAGGCCCATGGAACACCTGCCAGGTACCCAGACACCCTGGGGATGGAATGTGCTGGAAGCGCAGCTGCAGGCCATAGCAGGAGCTCTAGCACAGGATGGGTAGAAAACAGCGAGTGTGAGCTGAGTCTCAGCAATGGCAGCGGGGACAATAATGATGACGACCTGGTGCTGGGAACAGAACCTCAGTGTCTGGGAATGATATTTCTGGAGAGTTAAAGCCACAGAACAGAAGCTAGTAACATGAGATGAATAGAAAATCCAGAAATGTCAGCCAGGTCTCAGGATCCAGGAGTAAAGGAACTGTTACAGTTGGCTGGGCGTGTGGGGCGGGCTTGCTGCTTTCACCAATAGTCACAAAGGTGCTTCCTGGGCTCAAACACAAGGCAAGTGTGGTCACTGCTCCCGTGGAAGTTGAAAGAGGTTCATCTGATGGGGCAGGCATGGTGAGGACAGTGGGGTGGGGGTGGGGCTTGAGTAGAACAGAGGGTCCTTACCCACTCAGCCCTTCAGGGACCAGGCTGCCGTCTTCCACAAGGGACTTGCCAGCTCACTGGGCTGCCTCCCTTCCAGCCAGCTGCGGGGAGGAAGAGAGCAGGGAGGTGAGGACTTCTGGAAGCACTTCTCCCCAGTTGGTTCGCCAGCTCACCAGCCACAAGGTGGCTGGAAGGTGCCATCGGAGTGTGGGCCAGGAGGGACAACAGGGTCTGTAAAACAGCAGGTGGCATCTGTGTGCATTAATAGTTAATGGTTGATTATGTTGACACTTGAGAAATTGCAATGTTTTCTAGAATAAAAAATGATTAAGAAAATTTGCACGTGGCAATGACATATAAATTCATGAGATGCCTTTTTATTAGACACAGTGGGTCACTTTAACTCTGCCACTGAAAGCAAGAAGCAAGGGCATTTCCAGACCCACAAACCTACCATTTATCAACTTCTTTCTTCCTTTAAAAGAGCAAATATATAGACTTCCTGTCAAGATGGTGGCGTAGGCAGACATGGCTCACCTCTTCCCACAACCACACCAAAATTACAACTGAAATATAGAACAACCGTCACTCAGAACTTTCAGAAATCGAGTTGAATGGAAGTCTGACAACTATGGAATTAAAGAAACCACATCCATCCAGACTGGTAGAAGGGGCAGAGACATGGAACAAGCTGGTCCCTTACCCACGTGTGGTGTATAAAGATTCAGGGAGGATATCTCAGGAGTGAGGAGTCCCAGCCCCACACCAGGCCCCCCGGCCCAGGGTTCCAGTGCCAGGAAGATAAATCCCCACAACTTCTAGCTACAAAAATCAGTGGGGATTAAGTAGGTGGAAGAAAGTTCTGGAGCCCCAAGCAGTTCCTCTTAAAGAACCCACACAAGGACTCACCTCCTCAGACTCAGTCCCTCTGAGCTCCAGCACCAGGGTAGCAGCTTGAAAGGCACCAGCAGCATACGGGGAGGAACTGAAGCAACTGGCATCAAGGCGAGCAGAGGCCATTGTTCCTTTTCTAAACCTTCCCACCACAGAGCCAGCAAGCTGATGCCATATCTGAGACTCCATCAACCTGGCTAACACTGTTTGACCCACCTTGGAGACCCCCAGAGACTCCGCCCCACCTAACTTATAAGCCCACCCAAGCTGCTTTCCATATGAATGGCTGGTCTTGGCTCATGCTTCACAACTTCCTAAATCCTCTCAAACAAACAACAGCTGGTCTCAGTGAGCCCCAGGCCTGGCATTAGCAGCAGCCAGCCTAGATTCACAGATTGGCTTCACCTGGGAATCTCCAAGCCCAGCACAAGTAGCAGCCATCTCAGGTTGATCTATAGCTCAGTAAGGGTGCCCCAGGCAAAACACAGGTGGAGTCTGAACTTGGCCTGCACCACCCAGGAAACACCAGGGCCAGCACATCCAGTGGACAGCTACAGACAACTTTGGAGCACCAACTCCCTGCCCCTGCACAGCTGATCCTCCACAGATGGTGGAGGTTGGTGGTCAGTGGTCACAGCCTGTCCTTGCAGCTGACTGGCCTGGATAAATCCCTCACATTGACCTGCCAAAAGCAACCAAGTCTCAACTACAAGAGGAGGGTGTACTCAGCCCACAGGGAAGGTACACCTTGAGTACCTAGCTTGGGTGATAGGGGAGATTGTGCCACTGGACCCTACAGGACACCTACTATATTAGGCCACAAGTAGCTCTTCCTAATACGTAGAAATAAACACAGGGAGGCTGTCAAAATGAGAAGACAAAGAAATATGGCCCAAATGAAAAAGCAGATCAAAACTCCAGAAAAAGAACTAAATAAAATGGAGATAAACAATCTGTCAGATGTACAGCTCCAAACACTGGCTATAAGGATGCTCAAGGAACTTAGTGAGGGCCTCAGCAGCATAAAAAAGATCCAGCCAGAAATGAAGGATACATTAATTGAAATAAGGAACAATTTACTGGGAAACGACAGTAGAGTGGATGAAGCTGAGAATCAAATCAATTATTTGGAACATAAGGAAGCAAAAAACAACCAATCAGAACAACAAGAAGAAAAAAGAATCCAAAAAAATGAGGATAATATAAGCAGCCTCTGGGACAACGTCAAGAGGTCCAACATTCACATCATAGGGATGCCAGAAGGAGAAGAGAAAGAGCAAGAAATTGGAAATCTATTTGAAAGAATAAAGAAAGAAAACTGCCTTAAGTTGGTGAAGGAAATAAACATGCAAGTCCAGGAAACACAGAGAGTCCCAAACAAGATGGATGCAAAGAGGCCCACTCCAGGGCACATCATAATTAAAATGTCAAAGGTTAAAGAGAAAGAGAATCTTCAAAGCAGCAAGAGAAAAGAAGTTAGTTACCTATAGGGGAATCTCCATAAGACTGTCGGCTGATTTATCAAAAGAAACTTTGCAGGCTAGTAGGGATTGGCAAGAAATATTCAAAGTCATGAAAAGCAGGGACCTACAGCCAAGATTGCTCTACCCAGCAAAGCTATCATTTAGAATTGAAGGGCAGATAAAGAGCTTCCCAGACAAGAAAAAAACTAAAGAAGTTCGTCATCACCAAACCACTAAAGGAACTTATTTAAGAAAAAGAAGATCAAAACTATGAACAATAAAATGGCAAAAAAAAAATACATATCTATCAACAACTAAAGCTAAAAAGCAAACTAAGCAAACAAGAAGAACAGAGACAAAATAATGGATACAGAGAACATTTTGATGGTTGCCAGATGGGAGGGGAGTGTGGGGGAAAGGGTGAAGAGGTGAGGGGATTAAGAAGTACAAGTAGGTAGTTACAGAATGGCCATGGGGATGTAAAGTAACGTACAGGAAATGGAGTAGCCAAAGAACTTACATGAATGACCCATGGACTTGAACAATGGTCGGGTTGTGCCTGAGGGAGTGGAAGGTGCTAGGTAGAGAGAGGCAAAGGGGGAAAAAGCTGGAAAATTCTAATAATATGATCAAAATATAACTTTAAAAACATTAAAAAATAAAATAAAAATATTTAAAAATAAAATAAAAGAGCAAATATAAGTAGGATAGTTATGAATATACAGAGAAACATAATGATTTTAGACTCATAAATAACCACAAATATTTAATCATGTGGTCCTTTTCAACCAAAATTAATGTAAATATCAAAAAATGTTGAGTTGAAGATTTTGTTTCTAAAAAGAGCTTTTGTGGCTAACATTGCACATCTTTGAATGGCTTTTAATTTTTTAAACACATTTTCCTGTTTTTCATCCAATGTGTTTTTCTGGAATTTTTTTTTTGATCCCTGTACAACTTTGCTCTGACCACACTTATTTTTGTAAATTCTTTTGTAATTGAATACTGTATTTTCAGTTTGTGTCAAAACTATGTGAAAGTTATTTTGACCAAGAAGTCCCTAGGCTAATGTCCACCAGATGGGCTGCTGCATATCCTTGCGTGCGGGACACTCCCGACTCCTGCCCAGACTGTCCTGGTGCTTCCTGAAAACGGGATGAGGGGAGTGCAGGCAGACCGTGCCTTATTGCCCTTAGAACCGCCAACATCCAGAAATGAGGAGAAGAAACCATCCCTCTTATCTAAGCCACCTCCCGGTAGCAGGACATCACATGGGAAGTCCTGATCAGAAAAAGGAACATTTAGCTGGGAAGCATAATAATTACCTTATTAATTGATAACAATCTCCCCTCAACATATTTTTTAATATGGAGAAACCCCAAATTATAAAATTTTAAAGTGCAGCTATTGAATATGGAATTTTCCTTGCAGATTATTTCTCATCAAAGGGATCTGTCACCCGGTGGTGGGAATCTATTTCAGGGGCTTGCTTTCTTTCCCCAGTGAAATGCCTGGCGTCCGCTACCAGATGGGGAAAGCCAGGTCATGGTTTTACTGCAGCAGGCAGCCAATTCCTCAGTCTGAGGAGTTTCAAAATCTTGAAATGTGTTCTGCAGAAAAATCTTAGACGTCAACCATCCAACCTCACGTTGGCCTACGGAACTTAACCTTTAGCAAAGGAAAAAAAAAACCCCAACTCTAGACTTCTATTTTGTTGAGCTCCTCGGAGAATATAATTACACAATCACATAATGGAAGTGGCTTTTTTGGTTGTTACAGCTTCTGGCTACCAGTCCCAACTGCCACAGCTTTGGGTACAAAATCAAAAAGACCAGCAGGGATGGAATGGTATACATACCGGCCATATTTCTTACTCTCATCACTTTCTGTAAAGTAAACATCTAATATTTTAAGAACTTCGGATATGTTTGTTTTACTTTTAAAATGTAAATGGTTAACTCTTGCACTTTATGAGAGTTCTTTCTCCCATCTTAAGTCCTAGGCACTGAGCGCCAGCAGCCATGAGTGGAGCACAGCATGATGCGGGTTCCTGGCCTCCCTCTGCACCTCACACCCCTCCATCCACCTTTCTCCATGCTTACCTTTCACTTTAAATATGTTTGCACCTCCATCACCTGCTTTGGCAACTTCAGATAATGCCTTTGAGCCCCTGGCCGTACAGAGGTGGACATCAGCACACTCTTTCTCCCACCCGCCTGCTTGCCCCTGGACTCCAGACCCTTGCGAGTGTTAGTTAGGATTTCGCTTTGGTGGAAGTTTATGACCGTGCACTCTCACATGTTTGTTGTCGTCACTTGTGCTCTGGTCTTACTCCTAGTTAAACAGATTCACAATTCACTGCTAATTATTTTGATACTTTTTAAAAAGATTTAATTTATTTATTTGTAGAGAGAGGGGAAGGGAGGGAGAAAGGGAGAAACAAGGACACCTCGGTTCCCTTCAGTGTAGGCACCTGGGGACCTCACGCAGCTCTCCCAATCACCATCAGCTGCCCCATCATATTCTCCTGAATCTCATCGATGGTCTGAAATCTCTTCCCTTTCAAAGGTGATTTTAGTTTTGGGAAAAGCCAAGAGTCTCAGGGTGCCAAATCCAGGGTTGTAGCAGGGATGAGTCACCTGAGTGATTTGATGTTTCACCAAAAACCTCTGCATGAGACATGATACATGAGCGGGCATGTTGTCCTGATGTAGCTACCAACCACCAGTTGCCCATAGGTGCGGCCTTCTGAATCATCTGAATAGTTTCCATGGAGGAATGTTCAAGCTTCATGCAAAATTTGATGCAGATTCATTGCTCCACTTGCTCAAGTCATTTTGAATGTGACAGCTACACAGTACATATGCTCACTCAACAGTGTCTACTGTCCCCACTGACTGGTACAGTGAAGTCATCATTGTTCACACACGCGCATTCCAGTCCACTCTCCTTTGCTAATCTCCATGTATCCAATGTTGCACAAACCATTCTCGTTACATCGACAATGGCTGGACTTTCCCCAGACAAGCATGCAGTCATCCTTATGGTATCATACAGAGTAGTCTCACTGCCCTAAAAATCCTCTGGGCTCTGCCTGTTCATCCTGCCTATTCACCCCAACCCCGGCAGACCCTGTTCATTTAACTTCATGTCGTTGTGCCTTTCCCAGAGTGTCACGTAGTTGGAACCACACGAGTGGAGGCTCTCAGATTGGTCCTTTCGTTAGTAATTATGCATTTCGGTTTCCTCCATGTCCCATGTCTCTCCATGGCTTGGTGGCTCAATTACTTTTAGCGCAGAGTAACACTCCACTGTCTGGATGAAGTGCAGTTTACCCACTCACCTACTGAAGGACATTCTGGTTGCTTCCAAGTTTGGGCAATTGTGAATAAAACTGCTTTCAACATTCACATGCAGGTTTCTGTGGGCAGGTTTACAACTTATTCAGGTGAATAACAAGGAGTGTGATTGATGAATTATGTTGTAAAGGCATAATCAGTTTTGTAAGAAGCTGTTGAACTGTCTTCAAAAGTGGGCTGCACCATTTAGCATTGCCACCAGCAGTGGCTGAGAGTCCCTGTGGCTCCGTGTCCTCACCGGCATTTGGTGTCATCAGGGCTCTGGACTGTGGCCATTCTAACAGGTGGGCAGAGGTATCTCATTGTTTCTTTTAATTTGCCTGTTCCTGATGACCTGTGATGTGGAGTATCTTCCCATGTGCTGATTTGCCACCTGCATATCTTCTTTAATGAGGTGACTGCTAAGGTCTTTGGCCCACTTTTAAATTGCACTGTTCATTTTCTTATTGTTGAGTTTTAAGAGTTCTATGTATATTTTGGATAGTAGTCCTTTATCAGACATGTGTTTTGCAAGTATTCTCCCAACCTTGGCTTGTCTTTTTGTTCTCTTGACAGTGCCTTTCACGAAGCAGAAACTTTTAATCTTGAAGTCCAGCTTATCAATTCTTTCTTCTGTGCCTGATGCCTTTGGTGTCGCATCTAAAGTCATCGCCATACCTATGGTCATTTAGATTCTCTCCCACGTTGTCTTCTAGGAGTTTCCTAGTTTCACGTTTTACATTTAGGTCTGTAGTACATTGTGAGTTAATTTCTGTGAAGGTGTGATGTCTGCGTCTGCATTCATTTTTTCACATGGGGATGTCCAGTAGCTCCAGCACCATTTCTTGAAAAAACTATCTTTGCTCCATGGCATTGCCTTTGCTCCTTCGTCAAAGGTCAATTGGCCATAGTGAGTCTATTTCTGGGCTCCCTGTTCTGTCCCATTGATCTGTGTTGCTATTCCAACAATAACGTATTGTCTTGATTACCTTAGCTTTAGAATAAGTCTCAAAGTTGGGTATCCGTCCTAACTTTATTGTTCTTCAGTATTAAATTGGCTGTTCTGAATCTTTTGCCTTTCCCTGTAAATTATACAATCAGTTTGTCAATAGCCTCAAAATAACCTTGCTGGGATTTTTATTGGGGTTGCATTGGATCTACAGATTAAGCCCAGAAGAACTGCCATCTTGACAATATTGTCTTTCTGTCCATGAATATGGCACATTTCATCATTTATTTAGTTCTTGGATTTTTTCATCAAAGCTTTGTAGTTTTCCTCGTATAGATCTTACACATATTTTGTTAGATTTATACTTAAATAGTTCATTTTTGGGGTGCTAATGAAAAGGGTATTGTGTTTTTAATTTCTAATTCCACTTGATCACTGCTAGCATATTGGAAAACAATTGACATTCATATATTAATCTTGTATATTGCAACCTTCCTAAAATCACTATAACCTCCAGGAGGGTTTTGGGGGTTTTTTTTAGTCATTTGGATTTTCTACATGGACACTCCTGTCATGCACAATAGATGGTTTTATTTCTCCTTTCCCAATAGCTATACATTTTATTTCCTTTTTATCTTATTGCATCAGGTAAGACTTCTGGTATGATGCTAAAGGAAGTAGGAAGAGAAATCCTTGCCTTCTACCTGATCTTAGTATAAAAGCTTTAGGTTTTTCACCATTAAGTATGATGTTAGTTGCATCATTTTTGTAGATATTTTTTATCAAGTTGGGGGAGTTCTCTTCTATTTCTAGTTGACTGGGAGTTTATACATTGTTGGATTTTCTTTGCTAATATTTTTTTTTAAAGATTTTATTTATTTATTTTCAGAGAGAGGAGAAGGGAGAGAGAAAGAGCAATGTATGGTTGCCTCTCACATGGCCCCCACCGGGGACCTGGCCCGCAACCCAGGCATGTGCCCCGACTGGGAATCGAACCGGGACCCTCTGGTTCCTAGCCCGCGCTCAATCCACTGAGCTACACCAGCCGGGCTCTTTGCTAATATTTTATTGAGGATATTTGCATCTATGTTCATAGAGATATTGGTCTGTAGTTTCTTACCATGTCTTTGGTTTTATTATTAAAGTAATGCTGGCCTCATGAAATGAATTAAAAATAATTCCCCCTCTTTTTCTATCTTCTGAAAGCAGTTATAGGAAATTTGTATAATTTCTTCCTTAAATGTTTGGTAGAATTCACTAGCAAACCCATCTGGGCCTGGTGCTTTCTGTTCTGGAAGGTAATTCTTGATTCAATTTCTTTAATAGATAAAGGTCCATTCAAATTTTCTATTTCTTCCTGTGTGAGTTGTGGCAAGGAATTAGTCCTTTTCACCTAGGACACCAAATTTATGAGCACGAAATTATTCATAGTATTCTTTCATTTTCATTTTGATGTCTATGGAATCTGTCCTGATGTCTTCTCTCTCATTTCTGATACTAGTGATTTGTGTCCTCTCTTTATTCTCAATTAGCCTGGCTAGAGATTTATTTATTTTATTGGTCTTTTCAGAGAAATAGCTTTTGGTTTTGTTGATTTGATCTATTAACTTCCTGTTTTCAATTTCATTGGTTTCTATTCTAATTTTTATGAATTCTTTTCTTCTGCCTACTCTGGATAATTTGTTGTTCTTTTTCTAGCTTCCTAAGACAGAAGCTTAGACATTTGATTTTAGATCTTTTATCTCATCTAATATACACATTCAATGTCATAAATTTTTCCAGCAGTGCTTTCACTGCATTGCACAATTTCTGGTAAGGCTGTGTTTTCATTTTCATTTATCTAAAAATATCTTAAATTTCTCTTAAAATATCTTCTTTGACCCATGTGTTGTTTAGAAGTGTGTTTTTAAATCTCCATGTATTCTGGGATTTTTCTAGTTATTTTTCTGTCATTGATTTCTAGTTTAATTCCATTGTGGTCTGAGAGCAGATGTTATATGATTTCTACTCTTTTAAATACATTAAGGTGTGTTCTTGTCCCAGAATGTGGCCTCTCTTGGTGAATGTTCCATGTGAACTTGAGAAGAATGTGTGTCTTGCTGTTGTTGGATGAAGTAGTCAGTAGATGTCAAGTGTATCTAGTTGATGGATGGTGTTGTCGAGTTCAACTGTGACCTTGCTGATTTTCTGCATGCTGGAGGCTCCGCTTTTGTAGCCTGTTATCTGAATCACTGTTACCAGTGTGCTGTGTTCCTATGGCTACTGTTGTGATTCTCTATTAATCTTCGGTTTCCAGTGCTTTGACTATGATGTACTTGGATGTGGTTTTCTTTATATTTATTCTGCTTAGGGTTTGCTGAGCTTCCTAAATCTACAAAGATATGTTCTCCACCAAAATTAAAACATTATAAGCCATTATTTCTCTCCCTTCCTTCCCAGAGTATAATTAAATGTACACTAGATTTTTTAACATTGCCTACAGGCCTGTGAGATGCACTTCATTATCTAAATCTTTTTCCGTCTCTCTTCTCCTGATTGGATGAGCACATTAAAAAGGGACCAATGACATTATGTATCTGTGGCCTTGTGAACGAGGGCTGCCCTGAGGCTGGGGATTGGAAAATACAGGAAATCCACCCTGTGCCATCCCTTCTTCCAGTGTCCTCTCCCCTGCTCCCCGTCTGCCTGATCTGGGTCACTACCCAGCACTGTCATGGAGGTCACCTATCTTCTGAGTTATAGTTGTCATCTGGGACAGGGATGGACAGAGCAGGAGCTTCCTGGACAAGACTAGAAGCAGAGCCTGCTAAATTTCTTCTTTTGTTCACAAGATCACAACAAAACTATTTTAAAATATTACAGTAAAATGAGCAGGGGAAAAAACCCAGCCACGGTCTAAAATTGCTAAGAGAAGAATCATGTTCCTTGATCAAATCTTTCATAAGTCCACATTCCAATTTCTTCAGATGCAAATGAACAGCTCACATTTTATTTTTAATGTTGAAAACAGTTTACTGATTTATAGTTAGACTGACAACTAAGCCATCTTTATACCAACGACAGTAAAGACCTTTCTGTAGCTCAAGTGACAGTGGGGGGCAGACTCCCTCGGGCACTGTCACATCCACTCAGGGCTCAGCATTCCCCGGGAGGCCACGGCTGGGACAGGAAAGGGCATTTGGTGGTCACCCGGCTTTGTGGCCTCCTGTGCCCTGTCGGGATAAATGGAATCTGTCTGGTTATTTTCCACATTCCTTTGGCTGGGTGTTAAATTCACTTAAAAAGAAAAAAAAAAGAAGAAGAAGAAGGACAAAAAACCCCGAAGCTGAACATCCCCACCTTCAGCATCATGATGCTCCCCTCAGAGCCCAGGCCCCGTAGGTCATGCAGGTCAACATTCTGGCCCAGGCCCCTGCCTGCTTCTTGCGGCCTCCCCAGCACTGGACAGAGCCTGCTCTGTCCTCCCCCGGGTCTCACCTTCTCTTCAAGCAAAGAGGCGGTGTCTACTTCCAAGAAGCGCAGCCTTGCAGTCATGCTCAGGGGTGCAGAGAAGGATTTTGCAGTTGGCTTTGGGTTGGCTGGGAGTCTCAGAAGAGGAAATGGCCCTCGAAGAACCCTTCGGCACTTCCACCTGCCAGAGGCCAGCGTGTTAGCTTCCCACAGGGCGGGCGGGGTGGTCCTGGCATGCAGGGTCCCTGACCTCTAAACCAGGCCGAGAGAGAGAGGCAGTTACACAGGCGATCTTATAGGACCTGCTAAGTCAGCTCACACATATTACATGGTGCTGCCCTCATACCGACAAAGGCCTCCCAGAGATTATCAAGTGATGAGATGGCAAAGGCCATTGGCCAGCTAACGGTTTCTTTTTCTGGCTGGGACAATCCCTGTGGATGCAGAAATATGTCTAGACAACGGCGAGGCCTTGGGTCCACTGTACTTGACTTACTAAGCTCTTACCTTACCGAGGGCTACCTATGAAATTGCTCAGCGGGGCTTCTGGTTACATGAATGAAATAGTCTGGTTAAAAGGATCAAATTGAAAAGTTATTTGTTGCACCTTTGCTTTTTTTAGATTTTCTTCATCTTTTTCTATTTTTACAATCCTTTTTTAAAAAGATTTTTTTATTTATTTTTAGACAGAGGGCAAGGGAGGGAGAAAGGGAGAGAAATAGCAATGTGTGGTTGACTCTCACATGCCTGGCCTGCAACTCAGGCATGTGCCCTGACTGGGAATCGAATCGGCGACTCTCTGGTTTGCAGGTCAGCACTCAATCCACTGAGCCACACCAGCCAGAGCTAGATTTTTATAATCATTTTATTGTGACATAAAATACAGAGTAATAAAACCACCCAAAACAAGCACAGCTCAGTGAACTGTCAAGTGAGCACCCATGACATAGAATGTGGCCGACCCCCAGAAGTCCCCACAGGCTCCACCACCTTCCTCCCTCAGTAGCCATGACCCTGACTTTCACGGTTATCACTTCCTGCACCTGCCTAGTGTGTCAACCAGTGATGGACTAGACACCGTAGTTGGGTCTTGCCCGTACTGCTTTATAACGTGGTATGTCTTCCAGGTCTCTTTGAGCCTACTCTCACGTGCCCCCTACTGGGGACCTGGCCTGCAACCCAGGCATGTGCCCTGACTGGGAATTGAATCGGAGTCTACTGGACCTCCCTCCATCCCCATCTTGTCCTTCCCGAACTGATTGACCTGCAAAGGCCCCGCAGCCGAGGGCACCCTCATGGTGCTGTTCTGCATGCCTCTCTGTCTCCTGAGCATTGGCAGGTGCATCAGGAACAAGAAGAGCCTCAGGTCCATCCCTTTGCCAGGAGTCCAGGAAGTAAGGCAGATTGGGTTTCTCTGGGATATCAGCAGCCGTTGACTTAATACCTACATCTTTGAATTCGCTGGGTTCACAGGGTGGTGATAGTCTCACTTTATTATTCCTTTGCTATTTGTTGGTTGTAATACCATCGTTAAGAGACGCTTCTATCTACTAGTATCTGGTTGCACACGACTTTTTCCTTCACTTGCCAGTTTTCAAGAAATAAACTGTTACACTATCCCTCTGGCAATGATGCATTCCTGTTGTTTATACTATTATGAATTTGTGGCATTATTTGATGGGTTTTAGACCATTGCCATGTTCATGATTGAAGCTCAAGTTGTCCCAGTAAGAACCCCTTCAAATGGGCTCCTGACTCCTTTTTTTACAAAACGTATTTTAGTTTCTTTTATGTTTGTAGACAAGTTGCAAAGCTAGTACAAAGGTGTCCCTAGGCCCTGTGAGCAGCTCCCTCCAGAGTGCAGATTTTTCTGGAGCACATTTGTTGCAAATAAGAGAGACCAGTATGGTTACATTAAGTTCATGCATTCCTTAGACTCCCTCAGTTTTTATTTAATGTCCTTTTTTTGTGTGTGTGTGTTCCAGGACACTACCCTGCATTTTGTCATCATGTCTCCTGAGGTTCCTCTTGCTGTGACACTTTCTGAGACTGTCCTTGTTTAAATGACCTTGACCGCTCAGGGAGCACTGGGTAGGCATCTTGTAGAGAGTGTCTATCAGTGCGATTTGTCTGCTGTCCCCCTGTGTTCTTCCAGCAGGACCCTGTGGGTATCTCAATGTCTGCTCAGAAAAGCCCTCACTCTTCGCTCTTCCCTGTTGAACTTGACTTAGGTATGTGTGGGTCTCTCTTCTTTCTTTTACAGATATAGACTGTTTCATCCAAAAGAAATTCAACTAGAATCCAATGGGACTGCGTGGTATTCATAGATCATTTTGCAGAGAATGGAGAGCATTATGGCATTCAATATTCCACCCAGGAGCATATGGTAACTCCATTTAATCACATCTTTTATTAATAAGTTAAAATGTTTTTCTTCTTAGAAGCCTTGTGTATTCTTTGTCGGGGCAAATCCTAGAGTGGTCATAATTTTTGCTGCTATTTGAATGGGATCTTTTCACTTGTATTTTCTAGTTGATTACTTACTCTCCAGTGTCCTTTCTAGTTTATTCGTGGAGAGAATTCTATTGAGTTTGCAAGTTGGTCTTGTACCTGGCAACTGTACTGCAGTCTGGGTTCTAACAGCCGTGTATCTATTCTGTCAGCTCCCCGCCGCAGATGGTGCGTTCACTTGTAATAATGAGTTTCATTTCCCCCTTTCTGATCCCTCTTTACCTTATTTCCTTTTCTTTCTTCAGATGTGAGCCAGCACCTACCCACGTCACACAGAAACGGGGACACTGGGTATCCTTGGGCTTTCCCCTCACCCCTCAGGCTGAAAGAGAAGGTGTTACTTCATTAAGTGCAATGTTTGCTGCAGGTGCTTGAAAGATACACCTGATCAGGTTAAAAAAGTCTTTCTATTCTAGTTCCAGCCCCACCTGTTGGCCTCCCCACCTGGCCTGGGTCAGCGCCTGTGCCTTTGACTCCGCCCCAGCGGGAGAGGGATTCGGAAACAGAGGCCAGATCCGGACGGCTTTTCCCAATCTTATCTTCCCACAGCTTCGGCTGCCCCCTGACCCCCAGACTGTAGTCAGCATAGTGGCATGTGCACATGCACCCCCATGCATGTGCACACACCAATGTGCACACACCAATGTGCACACACAAGTTCACTGTCAGCTTTCTGACCCACTAGGGCCTGGACTAGGCTGAGGCAAAGGCCCAAAATGTCAAGAGGCACCAAAAACTCAGGAATCATAACTTTTCATCATGATAAATAATAGTTTAATGTCATATTTCACAAGAGCAAATTGGAGAAAAAGAATCCTTGAAGAACAAAATATCAACATAGTGAAAGAAAGCAGGAGCTGTGTTTGCTGACCCCTCGGCCTCAGGCCCCAGTCAGGCCCTGGGCCCCACTGGGCCCTCCCAGCTTCTCCGCTGTGCATTTCTAGGTGACAAAACAGTCCCGTGATAGTCCCCCTGGCCTGTTTGGGACAGCAGCCAGCAACAGCCTGGGCCAGTCCAACATTTTGGCAGGGCTCAGAGCCTGGTTTAATTCTCCTGGTTTCTTTCTCCTAAAGTGGATTTCTGGGAAAGGGGACAAGAAGGGTATGAAGTGGGGGCTGTTGTTCCTTCTCCATCTCCCCAGAAGACCCATTATAAATTGCTTGTGGCAGCCTCCCGGAGGGGACGCAACAGTCACCACAAAACTTCACCAGCACAAACACTGGTGAGATTCCGAACTCACCGTGGCCAAGTGATTCTTCAATTACTTATAATTTTGTTATTTGTTTCCTCTTTCTTCCCAGAATCCCCGGGTTGAGGTCACGGGTGGTGGGGTGGGTAGGGGAGCTCTCAGAGAAGACCAGACAAATGAGAAATTTCAACTTTTAAGTCTTGGCTGTTTTTAATTTATCTGTAGGCAAAAACAAAACCTTTGAAGATGCTTTTAGCATCTTCAAGCAAGGAATTCATCACCTTACGTCAATTTAAAAACGAAGGAAAGTAATTCAGTTAAACTCTAAAATGTGAATTCAGACAGAAAACTGCAGGCTGAAAATAAACATTTGTCGAGCCTTAACATCGGAGCGACTGTGTGAGGGCTGTTTCCACCTTAATCACCACCTTCCCACGCACAAATAGAGAGGCCTCTGTCCCAGCCAGCACAGAAAAGGCACATGCTCCCAGTGCCTTTGCCATAAAGACAAGAATCTGGCAGCTCCCAGAAGCCATCTCTGGCTACTGTGCTCAGAGCTCTCAGCCACTAAGCACCCGCTGTGAGCCGGGCACAAGATGGGTTCTCACCCTTTTTCCCAAATAGAATCTTAGCCCAAGAAATCAACTCCGAGGGAGAGCTCCCAGGGGATCCTCCTCCCCCACATAATGGGCTTGCCCCTGCATCACCTGTCCCCTCTGGAGCCCCGGGTGACCCCAGCATCCTGGAGCCTTGGGAAGTGCCCATGGGTGCCGCACGGGAAGGCAGCCCTGCAGGGGCGGGGGCAGGTGTCAGTGAGCCCCAGCACGTCCAGGAGGGCATGCGCACTGGGGCACAGGTGAGGGCACACGCCCCTGCCGCCTCCTCCCCTCTGCCCCTCCTCCCCTCTGCCTCTCCTCCCTTCTCCCCCCGCCAACCTTCCCTCTCATTCGCTGTAGCATAACTGTTACATTTTCTAGGTTTATACTACTTATATCCCTTTTTAAGTCGAGGAGTACAATGCTCTGCTTCGCATTTCAGGTTTGGAGCTGCCGGTTGCATCCTTATTGTCCTAAGCTCGGTCACACTTCCGCAGCGAAGAGGAGATGAAAAGCAGTACCATCTGTGCCCACAACCCATGCCAGTGTTTTTAGAGTGAGTGTGGAACCCGGGCCCAGAGGGAGCGTGTGTGTCAAGGAGAGGCAGACACCCCACTCCTGTTAGTGTCCCTTGGAGTGACTCTGAGGTATGAGCACCTCCTGCCCAGCGAGTCACCAATGCAGAGGTGGCCCTTGCCCTAAGACTGTGGCTGCGGTGGAATCTGGAGGTGACTAAGAAGTGTGGCTAGGCTGTCGCCCATGATGGAGAGCAGAGCAAGCCTCACATTTCTTCAGGTCCTCGCTCAAACCGACCACCTGTCCCAGAACCTCCCTGGGTCAGCAAGGTCACTTCCCCTGTGGCTTCTCCAGCCAGTGCAGAAGAGGGATTCACAACTGAGTTATTTTTTTAAAGTATCATCAGTCCCAAATGACCTGTTCCAGGTTTGCCTCCAAAAGTAAGGCTAACGTCCCTGCTGTCCTAATTTCCGTGGTCACAGAAAGGGCTGTGATTCTTACTTCAGACCGTGACCTTGAGAAGTACATGTCTTTTCACGCTCTGATCTGAGTCATGACATGGCCATATGTCATTGGAGGCAGACGCCTGGGCCTGGAGCACAGGCAGGCTCTGTCACCTCCCAGCTCCATAGACTCTTGCCACGTTGAGTCGGCTCATATTCATATTTGGATGTCGATGCACTTGGATAAGTTGTGTTTATCTCAGAGTTTCTAATCACATTCCTTTTTTCTTGATGACAGAAATACATCCCCAGCCAGCTCATTTGCTTCTTAATTATTCTGTTGTTGAAAGGACTCTGCCTGCGTCAGGAGACATCGCTGGGAGCCTCTGACTCCTGTCTCACGTGGATGTCGCCATCTGGACCTGGGCCACATCCATTGACCCTGATCCCTCCCTGTGCCCTTGTTCTTGGGGTGGGGCCACTTTTGCTCAGGTCCTGTGTCTTCCTTTTTCTTTCAAGTTTTGTTTCAAGTCAGGGGGGAGTGCATCTGAGCCTTTGCACACCTGCACCGGCCTCTGTTTTGTTGTCGGTCTTGGTCGCCTGTTGGGCTGTGAACAGAATTCTAGGTTCTAAACCCCTACTTACCAGAAGACCAAAGGCCCTTCTGCAGAAATCTAATGTCAAGATGCTGATGCCAGCGTGGGTCCTTCCTCTTTCCAGGCTTTCGAGTCTTCTTGTACTGCACGTCCCAGAATTCCCCCAGGGGTGTCTGGGGTGGGCATTCTGTCCTCACTCTGCTCAGGATGCTGTGGGCCCTCAGTCTGAACCTCTTTCTTCAACTTGGAGTAATTTTCTTCTATGAATTCTTTTGGTATTTTCTTCCCTAGACTTCCCTTTTCTCATTCTGAAACTTCTATCAAGGAGTCTTCTGGGTACCTGAATTAAACCTCCACACCTACATTTTTCCTCCATTTGGCCACATCTCAGTTTATTTTCTCTGCGATTTAGAAAATGTGTCCCTCTTTCTCTTCCCACCTGCCCACTGACTTTTTACTTTGAAAATCACGTTTCAAATTCAAATCCACATATAAGCCGACTCACACATTTCAACTGTAGTTATGACTTGGGATCGTGTGATTATCTCTAATGGGTTTTTTTAAAAGAAATTAAATCTCTAAAAATATAAAACAACCGGAAAATGTTATTTGTAAATATTAAATGACATAAAAATGTTTTATCTCAAGAGACTTTGAAGTTCAGCTCTTTGACTATATGTTCCTGGTGAGGAATATTCTGAGGACTCAGAGAATCATGTAGAAACCTTAGCTTGCCTTCGGCAGTCACGTTGCTATTTGTGTCATCAGTGCTGTCATTTTGAAACTGTTGTAGATAAACTGTAGGAGTAAGCAAATGAGTAATTAAGTCATTGCTGTTAATAACCAAGACTCCCAACACAAGACAGGAGAAGCACCCTTAGCTACCCATATAAAATCAGTGAAATGAAATAAAACCTCTTTATAGTAAACTTGAATAAATAGTATCAAGGACTCATTTTTCCTTCTCTTAAAAACAGGCACATTTCCTAAATCGGTCTCCACTGAAACAGCCCAAGCCAATGGTGATCTAGTAGCAACAGGCACACTGAGCACCCAGACCGTGGTCTCTGAAGACCGCGTCTTCATCCGAGAAGACAGGACTTCTTGGAGAAATGGCCGTCTCAGGCTTGGAGCAGGAAACATGCCCGATGAACCTGGCAGAGGACAAGGGCAGGGCTCAGAGTCTGCGGGGGAGCTCTCAGTATGGCATCTGACCCACAAAGGGCAGGTGGGCTACAGCTCAGACTGGGGACACAAGGGTGCACCACATGCCACACAGGGCGAAGGTCCCACACCCTCTGGGGATCCTGTTACAGGGTGCAAGTTGAGGAAAGTGCCTTCTATTTCCAACCATCGTAGTCTAGGAGACAGAGTGTGTCCACGCAGGACTAGCTGTGTGACTCTCTGGGCAGGATTGAGGGGAGGGGGCAGGGGCACTGCATTTCCTGTCATCTCATCCTTGCAGGGCCATTCCCACCTCAGAAGGGGTTAAGATCGGGGTAGGTGTGTGACTGAAACCAAGACTCCAGTTCAAGGGCTGAGTCTTTCCCTGGGCTCGTTCAGAGGTGGCAGACACTGCAACGCTAACCGTGAACTTGTGGTGAATGAAGACAACCTTGGGCACTCCAGCATAGGAGGGAGCAGCTATGTGCGGGGGTCTGGTTGTGACCAAAAGCCCCCTGATCTCAGCTCAGCAGCTGTGAATGACACCAGGAGCCCAGGCACAGGTGTAGAAGGCCCTGGCCAAGCCAAGTCTGCCGAGCTCAGCTCCGTCCAGGCTGCTATCCTGCCTGGAGGGAAGTGCTCCCCTGATGTGCCCCTCTGCACTCTGTGACCCCCAAGAATACGCAAGGGCCCAGGGAGGCTGCAGACTGCCTGCTCAGCTGCATGCACAAGTGGGCAGTTTCTAGTCTGCAACCCATTGTCCTGGAGTTGGGTCTGGTCACCACTCACAGAGCCAGTGGGGAACTCTGCCTCAGCCTGAGAGCCCGGCTCCTGCCCCAGCCTGGGGAGTGTCCTGCCATCTGGTCCTGGCCGAACCTGGGGCTTCCTGGCTGGTGGTGGCTCCAGCCCACAGGCAGCTGAGCATGGACAGTTTGTGTTTCCCGCATGGAACAGCAAACCCCTATTTAGACAGGAGCGCTCCAAGACTGGTGTGGGGTCAAGGGACATAGTTCTCATCTTAAAGTTGGCCCATCTTAAAAAATCTAAATCCTATCAAGCATCACATTCCTGAAGCTAAAAATAAAAGTGCAGCCCGACATTTCTTAAGACACAAACGTCCTGGCCAAGAACTTTCGTGGCTGCAAATCTCACTGCAGAGCAAGACTCAGACAGGAAAATAAATCACCGTGCTCCCCAACAGACATGCGGGACAGCCCTTTGCTGCCACTGACCTCCTATGAACTCGGCCTGTCCCCTCTCAGGTCTGCAGCCACAACGAGTCCTCAGACACAGGCCATAGCATGTCGGCAAGCAGGTTTCTGTGCTCGGGCATTGGTTGGGCCTGGCTCGACCAGAGTCCCCCTTGCCCACCGCAGGCCTGGCATCGGCCCCACCAACAGGGGCCTCAAGGACGCCCCAAGTCCTAGAACAAGTCCCCCCTCACCGTTCGCTGCAAAATCTCACAGGAGCAGCATGAACGGCGGACAGCCTTCCGGCCCACAATGGGGCTGCTTCTGGCTTTACATCCTCCTGCGCATTGAAATCGACCAAAGGGCCAGGAGCCTCTGCGTGGGAAGCAGGAAGTGCGTCTCCCATGGAAGACATAACTTAGAGTTTCTAGAAAAAACTCATTGCCCAGCGTGATAGAGGGAGCATGCTGACCCCATAATTCCTTGCACGTGGTGATGGGGAGGGGCTCAGGGGAGGGCTTCCAGGTTCACCCCAGGTTGGGGGAGATCAGGAGAGGAGGCAGCAAAGGACTTCCTAGGCAGTCCTGGCTCCTTCCCTGGACTGGCAGGTGTGGGGAACATCACCCCACAGTAGGGCCAGCGCCGACCCCGACCGCTGCTGCTCTGTCTTCCACAGGCTGAGCCATGTCCCCATGAGACAGGACCAGCCAACAATGGAGCCTGAAGGATCTGACACCCCAACTCCAGCACCAGTCACAGACTCTGCTTGAGCCACCCCCTCAGGAAGGGAGGGGCGAGAACCCCCATGTGGAAGAGGAGGTGGCCCATCCGGGTAGACAGGACCAGGCCCTCTGACTCGGCCCCTCCAGGACACAGGAGCAGGGCTCTGAAAACCCACCCGTGCACCTGACACGTCCCAAAGAGAGCTCATGTCTAGAAGTGATGGCCAAAGGCTGCGGGCAGCGACAGCTCTGAGGGGGGGACAGGGTCTTGAGAGAAGGGCTTGTCACCTCTGAGACGCAGTGGGAATAACTTAGGGCGGCTTGGCCACCGCAGAAAAATAAGCCCAGGAATTTGGAGACATTCAGAAATCCTCCCAGGACTCAAAAGACAGATGTAAAAAGACGGATGTGACAAGAGACCGAGTGACCCAGAGACAAGGCCAGGACAGGGGCACACGCTGGGGCGCGTGCAGACAAGGCAGGCAGAGGAGGAGAAAACCGGAGACGGTGGACCCTCCCTCAGACTCAGAGACGGACGGGCATCTTCAGAGTGGAAGGGCTGCTGCGAACAGCAGAACTGATTATAAAAAATGACAGAGAGGGAGAGACAGACAGACAGACAGACAGACAAAGAAAGAGACCAAGACAGACACAGAGGGAGACAGAGAGAGGTGGGAGAGAGACTGACCCTTTTTAAAGGACACAAAATAAAGAAACACCAGAAGCCCATTGCTGGTGATGAGGGATTGATCTGCGAGGGGTCACGCCCAGCTCACCTCTGGGCCTCCGCACAGCCGTGCCAGCAGACCTGGGGGGAGGCACGGGGCGCCTCCCTGGGCCCCCACAGTGTGTTTGCATATGTGCCTGACCAGGATAAACCCCGAGATGAACTCTGAGGGAGGTGGAGGGCCCGGTTGCCTCCCCAACAAGGTGGAGTCAGTGTCCCAAAAGGGAGGCACAACGCCACCGTCAGCTCCTTAGAAGGGCTGCGGAGAACCTCCGCCCCCCGCTCGACATCCATCACCTCCCAGCTCTGTTTATTAAAGGTTCTGCTCTAGAGAAATTTTAAATTCTCAGGCAATCAAACAGGTCCCACTAGTTTTACGATGCTTGGCTTGGGGCCACGTGGAAGCCCTTCGCCGCTGCACGATCTTACCCATTACCCTAACTGGTTCTAACGGTCCACGGTTTCAGCTGTGCATTCCAACACTGAAACATCAGACTCATGCGGGGCCTGGCACGTGTGAGCTCTCACCTTCTCTGAGAGACGCACGCCAACTGCTGTCCGCTCATCTGGATCCTTACAGGGCCCTCGGCAGCAGCCCCAGGGCACAGCTCCTTGGTGTGGGAGGATGGGGTGCCTATGGGGTACAGGGTCCATGGGCCAGAGAAAGCTGGAGCTAAAGGGGGACAGGGACTGGGAGTGTTGGCCAGGTCACCGATGGGGCCTGTCCCTTGGACTATGACCAGGGGGTCAGGCACACTGAGGGGCAGTGGGAGCCCATATAGGCTCAGAGAGGAGGGGGCATGGGACCCTCTGTGGGCAGAAAAGTGTCACAAACAGGCCTGAAGACGGGGCTGCAGCTAAGGGTGGAACATACCCTGCGAAGGAAGGAGCAGTGGGGGTTCTCCCCCGAGGGAGGGCCGGCGCCCAGAGCTTTCTGGGCGTGGTCACATCTGTGGACCCTGGGTCCAAGCACGGAGGGGGACAGGCTGCCTGGGGACCTGCTGAGGCCAAACCTGAAGTGTTCTCTGCGTTTATCCCCATCAGAGCCCTCAGGCTCTGCCAGGGCCCTGCACCCCAAGTTCAGGCTCCGATGTGCACGTACCTGCCCAATCTCCGCAAGGCTGACTGTGTAAGGGACAGGGGTCGTCTCTAATCCCTGCTAACCACTGACCCCACTAAGCTGCTCAGAGACAGGGCCTCGCTGTCTGAGCCCGAGCACAAATTCCCCAAGAACTGGGCGCCTCAGACGCCTTTGAGACCAGTTGTAATTTCTCCTGCTGAGTTCCAGAGGGGGTTCATGGGCCTGTGGGAGGCCTTTCATGGTGGGGTCTCAGGCATCATCTGTCACTGCAGCCCCCTCCCCACAGAAGCTATGCTGATGTCATTTGGGACAGAAGGAGGGAGGACGAGGGTGCAAGGCAGCCCTGGAGGAGTCGGGGCGGGGATGACAGCAATGGGCAAATGCGTGGGGAGCGGCGGTAACTGTCCTTCAGCAGCGGCCCAGACCCCGCCAGGTGGAGGATGGACGGTCGGGGCGTGCGCAGAGATGTGCTCCCTCTCGGCTCCGGCTCCGGCTCCCACCGGGAGCGCTCTCCTCAGAGCATCTCTCGGGCTATAAATACATACGTGAGTCAGAGGAGCAGCCGCTTCCAGCCGGGCAGCAGCCTCTCCCAGCAGCCGCATCACAGCCTGTGTGAGGGTCCAGGCCTCTTTGCTAGCCGGCGTGGCCTACTTTCCAGTTTCGATGGAGAATAATTAACAAAGGAAGGATTTTTGTCTCTCTGCCCGACCCTCACTGGGCTGGGGAGGCTAAGTGCGTGCCCTGTGCCCTGGCTGGATCTCAGAGGACCCAAGAGGGGTCATCAGGGCAGGATAGTGGCTGGCTCCCCTGGGATGCTGCAGGTGGCTGTGGGACGCCCTCCTGAGGAGGGCCCCAGTGTCCGTCTCTGTCCTGTCTGCCCGTTTCCTTCCTCCAGATATTAAGTCCTTTCATTGAAAACCAATGGAGTCTTGATGCATCCTGGTCCCACTGTCAGGAGCCCATCCAACACGGAGTGCAGCTGGGCGTTTCAGGGCAGGCAGGGGCCCAGACCCCGGACGGGCCTAGATGGAGCTGGCCTTGGGCCCCCACTCACCCCACCCCACCCTGTCTTTCCTTCCTCTCCCTCCTTCCTCTATGCTCTAGCAACACAATGGAGCTCCAATGTCCAGTCACAGGGACTGGTTCCGCAGAGACACTGACCTCTGACTGCTGACCCTTGACCTCCAAGGCAGCTGATAAGTAGGAGGTGGGCAGAACCTGGTTTTCAGGTCCCACAACCTTTGGGGTCTCAGACAGTGGGAACCCCGGATTTCATGGCCTCTTGCTCCTGCATTCACATGGGCGATATGCAGAATTTAGAAAACACTGGGGCGCCCCATCTGTCAGGTGCCCCATGTCTTAAGGGTTTGGAGAAACAGCTACTTTCCTGTCCACATCTCTCTTTGGGTCCCCTCCCCACAACCCTGCAAGTGCATCCATTTAGGTGAAACCCTACATCCCAGACAGAATTTTAAATCAATTCAGACTGTGTGTATATAATCATGCACATGCTGTGGGCTGGAGGTGGGGAAAGCATCAGAAAATAAAATAAAATAAAGTAAAATAAAATACTAATATAATCTCTTATGTGCTCACAATGTCCTATATTCTCCACAGCTGACACCATCACTCACAGGCAGCCGGACCGGCACACAGGTTCCCCACGCCCTGCCCACCACCTCTGCTGGGTCCTCCTTGCTGCCTCTTCCCTGGATGTGCAACGCCCGCCCACAGTTAGCCCCCACACCTCCAACCAGATTTCCTTCTCCACCCTGCAGACTGCACCCCATGCCTGTCCAACAGGTGCGTGTGCCCCCGGGTCCGCGGATGCGGATTCTACTGCCATCTGGCCAAAGACCCAGGTGCTGCTCAGAAACGCAGCCTCCACCCCCAAGACCAGAGCCAGAACCTGCATCTTAACAGGACTCCAGCCACTCACACACTCGCTAAATTGTGCAGGTTTCAGCAGTTCACCTATCACAACTCCAGAAATGCTTACCTCCTCCTGGTGGTGGGAAAGGAACATTTAGGAAGAGGCAGAAGCACCTGCCATAGCTTTGGGGGGCATCCTTTATAATTCCAAAGCAGCTTTGCTAGTTTCTGAACATGAAGGTGCTCGGTGCCTCCCGTGGCTGACTCAAAGGCCACCACATCTCACCACGGCACCAGGAGTGGCATGATCTTTCCCTGGTTATACCTTTACCCTGAGTCTGCCCTTTGCTCATTTAAACTGTTTCAAATGAGGCAACAGCTGCCAGTCCTGTGGAAGCCCACCACCCGCTCCCTGCCTGGGCTGGTTTACCAGGAAGATGAGACACAGGAGCAGAGCATTTGCGCCTTGGTAGGCAACGTGGGGTGAGGCCAGGTTGGGGCCAGAGCCTCGTGGAAACTGGCAGCTGCAAACAATGGGCTCAGTTCCCCCAAAGCAAGTCGGCTGAGGTGACCAGCTGCAGGCCCTGCAGGGCCCTGAGCAAAGGAGCTGCTTATTAAATGCAGGCTTGTTGCGGGGGGAGGGGTCTTGCATGGTTGGGGATTTGGGATGCTGGCCACTCAGCCGGGAAGAATTTGCTGCCCTAGGGCCTAGTGAATGCCACCTTTGTCAGGCAACGCCATCTCATTAGTTCCATTTTCTGAGCTGTCACATGCAGCAGTTTCTGCCGTCTGGGGCCTCATTACGGTCCTGGGGAGAGAGGGAGGCCGGGGGAACTCCCCTCCTGGGCACACACGCAGATGTGTCTGTTCCGGAGGGGCCAGGGGCCCCACCGCCAGGTTGTACTTCAAATGAGGGGCTGTCTAACATACCAGTTCTTGGGGACGTAAGCTGCGTCCTTGGACAGGGGACCAGATACAGCCTGGCCTTAACAGGGTGGGGGGTAGGCAGGCAACCCTGGACTCTGTTTTCAATATTAAGTCCTGAAATGGGGAAGCCAGCACATCCCCACACACTGAGTGCCCCAGGGCTGTGGAGGGTCCATGCTGCCCCTCAGAGTGCGGGGCCTCTTTCCCCAGACCCTGGGCGAGGCCTTGAGGTGGGTGGGCAGCAGCCGGAGACAGGGCCCTGGCACTGGGCAGCTGGCTCAGTCCCCCACCTCTGTGGGCGCCCATTCGCTCCACCTCTACACGTCCGCTCTTATTCTAATGTCCTGGGCTTTGAGACTTCACGTGTGCACCCTGCTTCCCCGGGGGGCTGGTGGTGCCATGGCACCTCCCCCAGGGGCCGGGAGGGGGCAGCTGCACTCACGAGGATAGCCAGCCAGCCAGCGGGCCACCCACAGCTCACTGCCCCGTTCATGAGCCTGGACCAAGCAGGATGCGGGGCACTCAGGCCCCTCTCAGATCCAACCTGCACTGGCGAGTCCAGCCCTGTGCTCCTCAGGGCCTGCTGACAGAGCCCCTTGCTCTGGAGCACCCTGCCCATTGACACGCCAGTCCCATCCTTAGCTGACACGCCAGAAAGCTGCCGCCCCGCTGCGGCCCACAGGCTGCCAGGGCAGGCACCATTCCTGCTGGGCCTGCTGGGGGACAGACGGTTCTTCCACAAAAGGGGGACTGAGGCCCATGTATTATAGCTCCCGGGTCTCACCCCCTCTGCCTCTTCTGCTGGCCCCTTCCACCTCTGAGTGTCCCCATGTCCCCATATCCCCATGCTGCCTCTCGGTCCTCTCTGCTCTGCTGCAGCCGGCATAGCCCCCGTGTGCTCGCTGCTTAAATGCAATGCTGGTGCTCCGGTGCTTCATGGGGTTCATTTGTCTGGCAGGTGCTTATCACGTTCCAGAGTGTATGACTGACCCCTAAAACCTCTGGTTTGGACCCCTCTGACAGGGTGCTGTCTGGCCTCAGTGGGACCTACAGCTGGTCCCCGGGCTCTGACGGCCCGTCCCAGGCTCTGGTCTGCACAGTCAGGTTGCTCAAGCTAAAAATACAATTGCTAAGACACGACAAAACACAACTGCACTCTGCAAATGCACCAAAAGCCTCCTGACAATACAACAGCCCGGCGGCAAAACAGCTGGCCCAGCGTCTGCTCTTTCGGTGACATTGAAACGAGAGCGGTCACACTGTGCCTTGCATCCTGGCTCAAGGTCGTGACCAATCACTTCTGTCACTCCCTGGCTTCCTTCCCTGGTCCAACACAGAGGCGGGAGGCTGGGCAGGCTTTGGTTGGTGGTGGCATGGCATAGCTCCTGGGGGAAAGGGGATGACCTCTGTCTGGTCCTGGCCTGGGCCACCAGTCTGCCCCCTGCCTGGGCTCTCACCTCAGTTCAGAGTGATTGTCCCTGGGGCCCTGGGTTCATTCTCCATGTGCTCTGGACTCCAGAATCCGGGTGACAGGTAAGTCTGCCAATATACTCTGGCCAGTGGGGTGGAAGTGGTCAATATACCTCTCGAGTAATGTTCAACCAGAGCAGATGTACTTCCTTTTCATGTAGCTTTCTCCGGTTGGCTGGAATACATATACGATGGCCAGCACTTAGGCAGCCATCTGAGACTGTGAGTTACCAGTTTTATCTTGGTGGATAGACATCCCATGTATTGTCCTAGATAGTCTACTTTTTAGGTTTAACGGTACACATGTGCTACTTTCTTTCCTGATTATCATGTATTCTTCATGTTTGCCATGTTTTTGTTTCGGCTGAATTAGAGATCATTTCCTCAGATCTACCCTCCATTTCACCAGTTCTTTCTTTAACAATATCTAACTGCAATTAGATCAGTCCACCGATTACTGAATCTTTATTGTTTTAATTTTATTTTTAATCCATGAAGCTTTATCTCCAGGTATTATGTTTTTTTCATTTCTAGAAATTCTACATGGTCTTTCTCACTTTGGCTTGATCTCTATTTTTAAGGTCAGACACTCCTTATTCACATGTTAAACCCCTTCTAATTTAGTTAAGCACACCCACCTTACTGGGTGTTCTGTCCTGAAAACCTCACAATCAGACTATTTGTGAGTCGCATTCTGTTGCCCATGTGTGTTATGGTTTTTCACTATGATTTTACGTGTCTTGAACTTTGACCTGTGGGAGCCCCTTGAGGTTGGATTGAGGTTGGGTTCTCCCACAAGCACTACTTACCTGAGAAACCGCTTCAGCTGAACTTCTGGGCTTTGGACCCCTAGGTACTGTAATTTGAGATGCCCCCCTCATGAGGGCCAGTGGGTGGTCACAGATCTCGAGACAGATGTTTTCCTCTCCACTCAATGCTGAAATGGGAGACGGACATTCCCCTGGGGGGCGGGGTTGGGGAACCACTCTAATTCATCTTCATGTGGAGGCTGTGGTCCCTCCTGTGGCAGGGGTCTCCCACAAGACTGCCCTCTTCCTGTCAGCCTTGCGCGGGGTCTTCTTCCAGCTGGGCCTCTGGGCCAAACCCAGTTCAGATTTGCCACCCAGCAAATGTCCCCCAGGCACAGGGCGTCCCCCGGCTCCCTGGTTCCTATGCGCACTACAGGTTCAGCCTGTAAATGTTCATTCCTCACCTGCCAGCTCACGCCAGCGTCTGAGAAAACACCGCTCATGTTTTATTCAGCACTTTTGCTTCCAGCGGGAGTGATGGGCAGGGAACCAAGTCCCCAGATCTGCCAGAAATAGCAGTCCTCTCTGTGCGTGTTTAAGATCCCTGGTGCTAGAAGGGCTCCCCTGCCTGGACTGGGGTGGGTGAGGGAGGCAGGGGGTGCCTCTGCTGAGCGCAGAGGACCTGCACACCAGCACCTGCACGGGGCTGGCGGGATCGAGGTTGCTCCAAGGAGAAACGCTCTTTGCGGTTGCCACATGAGAAGGTGGAAAGTCCTCTCTCGTGCTGTGTGTGCATAGTGCAAGGCCAGCTTTGCTTTATAAAACGTCCATATTGTTTGCTGTGTGGGTGTTTTGCCATTGTTTCCACCTCACAGCCTTTGGGTGGTCTGGCCTTAGGTCCCCGACAGGCTGCATGCCTGCTGCTGGGACCCCACTCCGGGAGGAACCGACGCTCCCCCAGCCGCGGCCTCTCTGTTGCCAGACAGCCCAGTGAGTCATGAAATGACCTTGCATCATCAGCAAAGGCAACTGGACCAAAAGCCCCTGTGCTGTGCCGAAGTGGGCAGAGCTGCTGTTTGCTGAGAGGTAACTGGGTGAGCGGAGAGGGCTCCAGCGATCCAGGAAGAGGGCTCCCTACCTGAGAGATTTGAAAGGCCCCAAAATGCAGAGGAGTGCAGCCAGCATGGCAGGATGCTCGATGATAAAAATAAAACCGTTTCTGCACACACAGCACTGGTTGTTTACGGGCACTTCACACGCACTTTTGTCTTCCTCCCTCCTCGCTGTTCTGCAAGGATTCGCCAGCCTGTCTGCTTTGCAGACTGCCCCTGAGTCCCGCAGCCGCGCCAGCCCCAGCCAGTCCCCGGGTCACGTCCCCCGGGTGGGCAATCTCAGCGGCCTCTTTCCTCCTGGGAAAGTCCCAGGGCGGATACTCACTGGCTGGGTTTGGGCCCATAGAGGCCACGTCTGTGTCTGGGCTATCTTGGCTGAGGGCTGCCTGCTAGGTCCAGCTGGCCATGCATCTGCCCAGTCCTTGTCCTGAGTCCTGTGTGTCCAGGATCACCAGTCTAGGCTGGTGCAGTCTGTTGACTGTGGCTTTATGATTTTTGGACACTTTTCTGCTGCCCCCAGTTGAGTGCGGCTGGGTTTGGGGGGGTGGGGGGATCCCCAAGCTGGCTGGTCCAGGGAGGGGGGGTGTCGGGAGTGGGGACTCTTAGGCTCCCCTGGCGTTGGCCCCTCATGTCCCCTTGGCTTGGCTCTTTTCCCAGGTTGTGGGAAATCCATCCTGGCCCTCACCTAGAGCTGCCACTTGCCCTTGGTGCTCCAGGAGCATCAGCCAGGACCCAAGGACTCGAGCAGAGGATTCTCCCTCTTTCTCCTACACTCTTCCCCACAAGCCTGACCATGGCTAAGGGGTCCTGAACACTGCTTCCCAGAACCTCCTTCTCCTGCCTTTGGCCTGGGCCTCCTGAAATGGAGGAAGCAGGGTAGGGGCCAGGCACTTGTGAGCCTGGCCCAGGGTTCAGTGCCCAGGGCTCAGCTTTATGCCTCCTAGAGGTCACCTGTTCTCCTAGGGGTGGGAGCAGCAGCCCCTCCTCACAGGCTGTGTGACAAGGAGTTCTGCATGCTCAGTGGGACCAGCATAGAGCAGGATCTTCCCTTGGTAAGAAGCATCCAGACATGAGTGGTATGCACATCCTTGCCCCTCCCACGAGTCCCCAAACCCTGATTCCCATGGGGGCTTCCCCCACTCTCACCTAATGAAGTTCTCTTAGGCTTACACCACCTCCTCCGCACAAGTGGTAGGCACGGCCCTGGCCTGGCCACTTAGTATACTCCACCCCTGGCCCCACCACCATGATTGGCTCAGGATGAACATGTGACTCAATCCTGGCCAATGAGCTTCTTCCCTGTGACTTTAGCTGGAACCAGGAGGAAAGAGGCACTTTCTGCTAGAACTGGCCCCCCAGGGGAAAAAACTCTGGGGCTGGCCAAGGTCCCTGAGAATGAGGTTGACAGGAAGTCACCAGAGCCAAGAGGAGAAACAGAGAGATGACTCCTGGGATGAAGGCACAGTTATTCCATGTGGGCTTAGCTAATTATAGCACCCTTGCTTCTGGTGTGAGTGTCCAGGGCCTGGTGATCCTGCCATGACAGGTCAGAGTTGGGGTGTGCAGACCTCCCCTCTGGGTTTGGGGCACACACAAACATTAATGGATGCAGGACAGTGCGGTCTATAAACTGTCAGAGCGCTCCGCAACCAGCAGTAACTCTCTGGCAGAAGCAAGTGCCGGATTCTTTCAAATCGTACAACGAATGCATACTTATTATGGGAAAGTGGGAAAACGTAGGCAGGCAAAACAAAATAATTAAGGCCATCCACTATTCCAAAGTGGCAACAGTTGGGAGCTGCTCTGCCCTTTCTAGACATTTTCCTGTGCAAAAATCCCACCTGTCAGCGTCCACGTATTTATAGAAACGGGCCTCTGCTCTGCATACTGCATAATAAGCCCACTTTTTCCGCTTTAATGAATTGTGAACATTTTTCTATGGCAGCAGGGATATATTTTAAAGGGCTACATGGATTTCATTGTGGAAATCGATGCTAATTTACAGAAAATCCATTGTTATCAGGCTCTTGAGTTTTGTTGCTTTGTTTTGTTTTCACTTTGAACGTCTTGTCTGTACCTACATCAGTTTGCACAGTTATGCAATTAATTCCTCGGAGATAATGATGGATGTGAAATTGCATGTGTCTACTGGTCGCTGTGTCTCGTAAGTCCCCCAGATGGTGTCCTGGGGAGGTGTGGGACAGCAGGCTCACAGGCCCCAGGGCCAGGTATACTTTGTCATGACATTAAGACTCCACCCATCTCGAGGGTGAAATACTTGTGTGGTTTCCCATTAGAATGTGCAGTTCTTAGATTGCTAAGCATGATTACATAGTTGCTAGCTAATTTCTTTTCTCTTTGGGGGGACATTTTTGCCTCTTTAAATTGGGGCTATGTCTTTGTGTGACTCCCTCAGGACTAGATCCTCAGTCAAGGATTTGCCTGTCAGCAGTGCATGGGGGAGGTGGTCCCGGGACCCTCCTGGGACGAGAGGAAATGAGCTGGAAAGAGAAGGCAACACACGAGCGTGTCTTATAAGCCACCTGCCTTTGTCCCCTTGAAATAGGATGTCCCTCCCATCTGTCCTTTCCCCCTGAATGATCGTGATGTCCTTGTCAAAAATCACTTGGCCGTAGATGTGAGGGCTTATTTCTGGGCTCTGTGCGCTATTCCGTTGGTTTATACGCTTGTCCTCACCACTGTCTCATCGCTGCAGCTTTGTGGTGAGTTTCAAAATCAGGATGTGTCATCCCTCCTCGAGTCCTCTTCTAAGTGTGCCTAGAAAACTGTTGTATCCCGGGGACAATGGTCGTATTCCCTGTGAGAACGCTTGCACACTCCCCAGCCCTGGCCCCGGCTCCATCTTGGCTGGCCTGCCCCCCTCCCCCCCCACCCGCCGCCGACACACAAACAGGGCAGGAGAAGGGAGATGGAGTCCTTCCCTCCAGCAAAGACGTAGTAAGGGGAGCGGGTCTGGGCTCTCTGTGTACCTCAGAGACGACGAGGCGGTGCAGACCTGGCACATGGACCTGACCTATCGGGGACTCACAGGCCATCGCAGTGGTCCCCGCATCTCTCCTGGCCCAGGTGCTCGCTGTTCTCAGTGGACCAGCGCTGCCTGTTCCTTCTCATCCGTTGCTCTCTCACCTTTAACTACAGAAGCCCAGTCGCTCGTACTGTGGCCAGCCTCAGTTCCCGGCCTCACTGTCTCATTGTCCTGTCCTCCTGCTCCCTCTTGCTGGGGCATGTGCTGTGTGGCCCCCAGGTATCTTGCCAGCCCCTGTTTCCTTTGTACACGTGTCTCCATGAGCCGCAGGTGTGTGGCCTTCTGTCTGTGCTGAGGTTGGCATCCACAAAATGGTCAGGGCAGATGTCACATCCCATCAGCATCGTGTTTTGTCATCTCTTCCATCAAATATGAAGACTCCAGTCAGTGCCTTTGGCTTCTGGATACCGCTCCATGGAATGTCGGCCACAGCAAATCAAGTCATCCAAGGCCCCACCCATAGAGGACCTCAGTGGCCAGAGACAGTGAGTGAGTGAGTGAGCGGACAGGTTGTAGGAGGAAAGTATTCAGAGAAAGGTGGAGCCGGTGGAGATGACCAGTGGGGCTGGGTGGGCTGGGCTGGGAGTGGGGCTGGATGTGGGGGCCATGTGTGAGCAGACAGCTGAAGGAAGATTGCCAGGTGCTGTGAGCACTTGACGGCGGGAGTACAGTCAGGGTAGGGGTGCAAGGTCAGAGGGGGCGGCAGGTGGGTGGGGGACAGGTTCTCCTGGGAAGTGGCAGCCCTGGGAAGGGGTCCCTCCAGCTGTTGTACCAGGATGGGGGTGGGTGCCAGGGCAGAGCAGGGCAGAGGAGAGGTGGCTTGGCTTTGGAGGGGGTGGTGGCAGTGAGGAGGTTCCTGGGACAAGGGCGGTGGCAGCAGGGAGGGTTCTGGGTTTGTTTTTGAAATCGGAGCCAGTGTTTGATTTCTCTGTTGTCAGGCTGTTTCCACCAGCTACTGCCAGCGGCTCAGCCGTGAGTGCACGCCTGTCCCAGCGTCAGGAGAGGCACCCAGAGCAGCAGTGCTGACGTCTGCCGTGCAGGCTCGGAGCATCCACGGGCTCCAGCCTGTCCTCGCCGGCTGGGCTTGACGCCAAAGGTCAGACATGCTCTGGACACCACGTGGAGGCTGTCCTTGGTTCTGACCGCTGACCTTTCTGGATGCACCTTGCTACCTGCTACTCCACCCCTTCCTACTCACAGCATCACCAGCATCCCTGGGAGCTGGCTGGAACGCTGCCTCTCAGCCTCCCTAACCTGCTGCATCCGATCCGCACGGAGCCCAGGAGACCCGCACATTGCCTTTGAGGAGCTGTGCTGCACACCTGACACTGAGAGCCACCCGCATCATTGACAAGCACTCGGGTGAGCTGACATAGGTTGGACAGGACCCTCCCCACCACCCCAGAGGAGCAGGTGCGGCCCTCTGGGCTCTCGTTAAGGCCCCTCGCCTTTCCCAGCACCCTGGGGCCCATAGGTGAGGTCTCGGCCTTTCCCAATGGCCAGTGTCCTCTGTCAGGTCCCAAGGCTGGCACTCCTAGGTCCCGAGGCAGTGCCAGGACACCTGTGGAGCCATGACGAAGGTTGTCGGCAGGAAAGTGGTCCCTGAGACGGCAACGCCCTAACCCCTAGAACCTGTGAGCTTGTTAGCATGCACCACAAAGGGGAGTGGAGGCTGCCCTCAGCAGACCTCATGTGGGGCACTGTCCTGGACTGTGGGGATGGCACTGAGTCTGGGAGAGACAGGCAGGAGAGAGGGACGTGAGGTGAGGTGAGGAGAGGAGGACTCAGCCCCACGTGGCTGGCCTTGAGACAGAGGAGGGAGCATGAGACAAGGAACTCCGCAGCCTCCAGGGCTGGAAGAGGCAGGGAATGGACCCTGCCCTGGAGCCTCCAGAAGGAGCCTGCCCTGCCCACACCTTGTGGCAGCCCCGTGGGGCCGTCTGGACTGCTGGCCCCTGGCCTGCTCTGGCTGCAGCAGGAAACTCGGAGTTGTCAATCTGCACTCTCTGGTCCCGCAGTCGGGACTGACCAGCTGGAGGCCCCACATCTGACCTCTGCTTGGGGAATCCCTTCTCGCCTGGGACCCCTCCCTCTGAACGTTCCCTGCAAGGCCCCAGCCTAGCCCAAACACGCCTGCTGGAGCCACGATGCAGGGCAGCCCGCAGCCCCTGGCCCGGACCCCTAGGTTCTCGGTTGGTGACCATGAAAATGACCAGTTTTGAGGATGGGGACTGGCAGAAATGGTGGCATTTTAAGCCCTGGGCGCCCCTACCTCCAGCAATCCACAGCCTTCAGGAAAAGGCTACCAGCTAAAAACACTCTGATGACCACACAACCTGACCTCCCCCCAACACACACAGGCCCCAGATGGTGGCCACATGTTTGCAATACTCCGCCCTTCAGTCAAGCCCACTGCTCGGCACCGACATCACGGGACAAGTGCCCATGGATTGGGCTGCTCTAGGTGGTCACTGCCGGCCACAGAGGCACGAGGCTGAAGGCCACGTGCAGGCTGTGGTGGGTGGCGCACCTGACAGAGGCTTCCCTTGGGCTGCGCCTGGGGAGCGAGGCACGCACCAGCCCAGGAAGGCAGCTGAACTGCTATTTGGGGGGAAGGTTAGTTTTAGTTTACTATCTTCCTGTCCAGAGCACGTCCCATGCTGTCTTTCCTGATGTCCTCCTAGGTCTCACTAGGATGTCAGACTGCTTTTCTTAAAGGCACCGCAGGGTGCCGAGGCCACTGTCCGCTGCCTTCCTCCAGCCCGGCAGCCTCGGTCTCTTCCTCTCTGGAATCGAGGGATCAGAAGGAACCGAGCACTGGACAGCGCCGGCACTGTCTCGGCCTGCGTGCTGGCGCTGGCAAACCACACTCCCGAGGCCCAGCTAGCTGCTCCCTCCTCAGAGCCTGTTCCCCTCCCGTCCCCAGCAGCAGTGGCCCATGCACAGGGCCCCTCAGGCCAGCTCCATGGCCAGGGTGCAGGGTGGGAACGGAGCCCCTGGGTGTGCTGCCCACAAAAACAGAGCAGGGACCGATGGCATCCGCAGTGACAGAGCTGGGCCTGTGGGAGCCAGAGCTGGGCCTTCTTCCCAGGGCCGCCCACCAGGATGCCAGGAGCCCGGGGGCCCAAAAATGTCTGGGAATGTCCAATATCAGCTGGGGGTGAGAGTTTCCAGAAAGCCCAAGGCGCAGCTCGCCTCCAGGAAAACAGTCACAGATAAGGCCGGCGCACTCGCCTTCCGGTCCCGCTGCTGACTCTGGCACTGCCAGCGCCCCACACAGGGACCCAGCGCCGGCGGCCAGTGGGGACTCGAGGCTGGAGGGAGCTTGAACCTTCCATGGCCAGGTCCAACTCACAGGGAGGACAGGGGCTCCAGTGGGGGCGGGACCCTGCCCAGCCCACACCCCGTCCGTGTGTCCCCACCACATCCCGTGGGAGTCCCTGATCCTTATCCGGCAGTAAAGGGTTTGCTGACAAGCTGCAGCCTGCGCAGCCAGTGGAGGACAGGGGCCCAGGAGGCTCCTCTGGACCCAGGGAACCCATTTTAGTTTGTCAAAGCCACACCCACATGTGGCGTAAAAGTCTGATCAGCATTGAGAAGAAAACCCACGGTCTCTGCCCAACCCCTGCCACCTGCAGCTGCCCTCCCCATCTCCCCCTCCCCCCGCTGTCCTCCCACCAGACCCCTGCTCTCTGACCCACACTGTCTTCCTCCTGGCTGTAGGTGTCACCCAGGTTACAGGGGCAGTGGCTGCAGAGGGCAGTCCCACATTGCCACACAAAGGAAGGCTGAGCCCCCCACTAACCACTCCCAGCCCTCTCCCCACCCCGCCCCAACTCAGAGGCCCCCATGGGCTCAGCTGCTAGCCGGCCTTGGTGACCTGCGAGCCCAAAAGCGGTCAGGATGGAGCAACTCAGGCCCGGCCTGAAAGGCTGGGCCACGGAAACAGTGAGAAGCAGCCACTGCCGAGAAGGGGCCGGGGCCACAGCCCGGCCAAGAGCTGCCAACAGCCCAGCTGGATGGTCAGAGCAGGGGCCCCCAACGTCTCCACCTCGTCCTCTCAGTGGCCACTGGCAGAGGGGGGACAGCCTGTTAGCTGATCAGTTCTCACAGTGGGGGTGGGGGTCCGCAGGTGCCCGGGGCTGCGGTATCCCAGCCCTCCGTGGAGGAGAGGTCCCAGTATCACTGCCCCGGCTGCCTCCAGAGGACGGCCAACACTGCAAGACCTGGGGAGGGGGAGGAAAGGCGTCTAAAGAATGGGTCCAGCCTCATCCTGGGCTCTGGAGAGATGTGCGTCTGGCCTTACTTGGGGAAGAGCACCTGCTTTCCCTCCTGGAGGGCGCGCACACTCCCACCCTCATCAACTGGGACCCCCACCATCCTCTGAAGGGGTTTCACCCACATGGCTGGGTTTTCTTCCCCCTGCAAGCGCCTGAGCGGAGCTGGGCTGACAGGAGTGGAAGGCTCCAGGAAGTGGCCTAGACAACATTCCTTGGTAAGCCCCTGGGCCAAGTCCAAGGTCCTGCCACGTGGCGGGAGGCACATTCTGCCACTGCCTGGGGCCATGGAGCCCCCCTGCCCCGCCTCACCCGCGCCTGCCAGGCCCCCTCTGGCACTGCTACGTGCAACACCCCACTCCTGGCACCCCCTTCCACGTGTCTACACACTGACTACAAACCCAGGTCCACTCTGGGCGTGTCTCCCACCAGCTCAGAGAAGCAAACAAGCACCCTCGGCTGGTGCAACAGAGACACGAAGGGGACTCTGATTTTGGCCCTGCTAAGTCAGGAGGCTCTGTCCCTCTCACACCCAGGGTGTCCACCCTCCAGGGTGGCGCAGAGGTGCCCCCACAGCTGGCATGCTCCGGGAACAGAGGGCACTTCTTTCCCGGGAAGGTCCTGACGGCTGTACTCAGGCCACATGACCCTCCCTGACCCAATCTCTGCCTGGGAGCAGCAGCCAGCCTGCCTCACACACCCACGTCTGAGAGAGAACGGGGCCCCCAGTTGCACGTAAGGAAGAGAAAAAACCTAAGGCCACCACAGTCCTCATGGCTGCAGGCTTCACAGAGTGGAACCTGGGGGGGACCGAGTGTGTGGCCACGGGGACTGGGACAGGCACCTGGCGGAGTGTGGCGCGTCCGGGGAAAACGGCAGGTGCTCATGTCGTGAAGTTCAGACACGGTGCCAGAGGACACAGAGTGTGGTCCCCACATACCTGAAATGCTCCACGATGAATATCGAGGGATTCTGTCTGAGTGGTTGGAATACCAGAGAGTTTTATTGTCTTCCTTTGGCCAGTCTGTACTTTCTCAAGTTTCTAAAGGGAACGCACACACATTTTTGTAATAAAAAGCAAAGCTACTGATAACATCTTTGGGTGTCCTGGCCCCACCCCGGTTTTCACAGGACGGGGCGCCTTCCCGGGGAAGCCGTCTCTGCTCTCAGCCCGTGACATATGGGCTGCAGTGGACAATGGAGCTGCTTGCCCGCCAACTGGCCATCCTCCCAGGTGTTTGAGGCAGGGCCTCCAGAGCAGCTCAAGGGGCTTCACAAAGGCCCATCTCCGCCAGTGGTGGGCCCAGGCCCACCCCTGGCTGTGGGGCCCCCCCGCTCCCTGCTTTACCTGGCTGAACTAGCTGTACCACCTGAACCTGAGGGCAGGTTCCCCATGACTGTCCCTTGCACAGTCACCAATCAGCTGCTGAGATGAGTCAGCAGGGCCTGGCCAACCCTGACCTCAGTGGCCCCCAACAGCGGGAGGTCTGGTTGTCTCACCAGAAACGCTCCCAGCTGCATGCACTGCCTCAACCCCCACGCCCGGGCCCCACAGTTCCTTCCACGGCTCAGACCCCCCAAACCCTAGCGGGCCCTGGGCTGCTGCTCAAAGTCTCTCCCAGGATCACCACCGCGGTTCCTCGTGGCCTCTGCTTGCCAGTGCTTACCGATCCTTTTAGGAAAATAAAAACTCAGAACCCAAGTATTGATCTCCTGGGAGGCTTTGTCCATTTCCTGATGAATAATTCACTTGAAAGCAGATCCACTGCTTACATTTAAGATTTACATCAAGAAAATGGATGCAGATACTTAATTTGACGGCGAGACCATGTGCTGGCGTTGGCGGCCGGCTCGCACTGCTGCCAGTCAGAGCGACGCAGGGGGGCCCCTGGCCGGAGCCCCAGCTGCGCTGAGGGTGGATGAGGCCAAGTCTGCATCTGGTCCCTCAACATCTGGCCCCTTGGCCTCACACGGCTACGGCTCTGGGGACATGCTGGCTCCTGGGAGACAGGCGGAGTTCACACAGACTGCCCGCAAAGGTGCGTTTGCCTCAGAGCTCTCGGATGAAGGCATCACCGCTGAGCTCCGGGGAGACCTCCTCTTCCAGCCAAGATGGAGTGACAGGACTGGGTTTACTTTCCTGCCTGAAACCTCTGAAAATCTGACAACACATGTGAAACCAGGGTTTTCAAGGCGCCGGACATCAGGCTACAAAGAGCCACAAAGCCCGAGAGATGGGAACAGACGAGGGGAGTGCCTCGGCTGTCTGCCCAGGGAGAGTTTCCAGGCCACGGTGCATGGAGAGGACCCCGGCGGAGCCTAGTGGGGATCCTGAGTTGGGGATGCTGAGAATTGGGGGAACCAAGGTAGCTACAGTTTGTAGGACAGAGAACCAGAGAGAAGCACCGTGCATTGAGGGTTTCTCCAAGTACACAGCAGAGGACCAATCACCAAATTCAATTTCTAGTTAAAAACCTTCCCACAAATTAAAACCCAGGCCCAGATGGCTGCCGAGGGGGATTCCATCAGACAGTCGAGGAAGAACCTGCAGCAATTCTCCATGAACACTTTCACAGAACTGACAAGAAAGAAATAATCTCCAAGTCATTCCACGAGGCCAGCATTTTCCTGACCCAAAAATCAGACACAATATTGCAAGAGAAAAAGGCGGACAACTGTCTCTGATGACATAGATAAAATTCTAAACAGACATTTATTAAGCGGAATCCAACAGTATGAAAAGAGATAAGACATCAGAATGAAGTGGAGCTCAGGCCCAGAATCCAGGGTTGATTTAACATTCAAAATCCAATCAACATAATTCACCATATTAACAAACCAAAAGAAAAACAAGGTGATAATCTCAGTAGACAGAAAAAGCACAGGACGAAATCCAACCTTCATTCTGATAAAAATTCTCAGCAAACTAGAAATAGAAGGGAACTTCCTCCACTTGATAACGGGCGTCTACAAAATATCTACAGTCGATATGGTACTTCCTGCTGAGACCGAACACGTTCCGTCTAAGATCAGGGACAAGAGAAGGATGTCCGCTCTTTCCACCTCCATTTAGTATCCCAGCCACGGAGGTTAGGAACAAAAAATGAAAATGAAAAGCACTGTGATTGGAAAGAAAGAAGTCAAACTATATTTGTAGATGACACATTCGTCTATGCAAAAAAATTTAAGGGAATCTACAAGAAAAGCCACCAGAGCTCATGAGTGAGTTTAACAGTTTACAGGACCAGTATCAGTATCTGAAACGCAACTGTATTTCTGTATGCTAGCAATGAACAACTGAACACTGAGAACGATGCCATTGAGGACAATGCCGTTTATAATTAAATTAAAAAAGTGAAATACTGCCCTGGCTGGTGTAGCTCAGTGGATTGAGCGCGGGCTGGGAACCAAGCGGATCCAGTTCGATTCCCAGTCAGGGCACATGCCTGGGTTGCAGGCCAGGTCCCTGTGAGGGCCATGTGAGAGGCAACCATACATTGCTGTTTCTTTCCCACTTTCTCTCTTTCTCCCTCCCTTCCTCACTCTCTAAAAATAAATAAAAATAAAATCTTTAAAAAAAAATGAAATACTGATGGGTAAATCAGGAAAAAAGATGCAAAAAGACTTATACACATAAAACAACAAAACAATGCTGAAAATATTTAAAAGAACCTAAAAAAATAGGAAATTTTTTTGTCTTCATGGGTTCGAACACTCAACATTCTTCAGATATCAGTTCTCCTCAGATTGATCTACAGATTCAACAGAATACCAACTGAAGTCCGAGAAGCCACTCCTGTTTTTTTTGGTAGGATTTGACAAACTTATTCTAAAATCCATAAGGAAATTCAAAGGACATATAATAGAACAACTCTGACAGAGAAAGACAAAGTTGGAGGATTTACACTACCTGACTTGAAGACTTTATAAAAACAGGAACCAAGAGAGGACGTTTATATTAATAAAGTCCATAAACAGACCCACATATACACGAACAACTGAGCCTCAACAAAAAAGCAAAGTCAGTCCCGTGGAGAAAGGGGAGTCTTTTAACAAATGCTGTAGGAACAACTGGCTAGCCACATGGGGAAAAATAAACATTTATCTATACCCCTACCAAATACAAAAATCAACTCAAAATGGACCCAGGATCTAAATGTAAAGCCTGAAATTATAGAGCTTCTAGAAGGAAACATAGGAGGAAATCTTCGTGACTTCTGGGTCAGGCAAAGATTTCGTAGATTCAATACCAAAAGCATGATCCTTAAAAGAACAAATTGATAAACTAGACGTCATCCAAATTTAAAACTTCTGTTCTTCAAAAAGGCTCTATTTAGATAAAGAAAGACACACCACAAACTCAAAGAAAATACTTGAAAACTATGTGTCTGATAAGACCTATATTCAGAATATATAAAGAACCCTCAAAACTCAGTAAGAAGAAAATTAATGACTCCTTTCAAACATTAGCAAAAAATTTGAACAGACAATTCACCAAAGAACATATACAGATAATGAATTAAAACACACAAAAAATGCTCAATATCATTAGTCATCAGAGAAAGTAAAACCACAATGGAATACCACTGTCTACCTATTAGAATAGCTTAAAATGACAGTCTCAAGTGTTGGTGAGAATGTGGAGCAATTCACACACTGCTGATGAGAACGTATACCATCTTTTGAAAAAAGTATGATAGTTTCTTAAAAAGTTAAACATATCTCCCATATGATCCAGCCATTCTACCCCCTAAAAGAAATGAAAGCACACATCTAAACAAAGACTTGTACATAAACGTCCATAGAAATTTTATCTGTAAAAGCCAAGACTAGAAGCCACCCACATGTCCCCCAACAGGGCAATGGGTAAACAGTCTGTAGTGTATCCACACAATGGAATTCTAATCAGCAAAGAAATAGGAATGAAACACTGAGTCACAGAGCAACATAGACGGGCCTCAAAGTGATGATGCTGAGAGACAGAATGATTCCGCTTACATAAGATGCAGGAAATGCCAACTAATCTACAGTGACAAAGCAGGCCAGTGGTTGCCCAGAGATACAGGGCAGTGCAGGGGGCAGAGGGAGGGGTCACGGAGGGGCACAAGGAGATCCCGGGGTGGAGGGTGGACATGTCATTGTTTTGATTGTGGTGATGCTTTCATAGGTGTATACATATGTCAAATCTTATCACACTGTGCGCTTTAAATGTGTGTAGTTTATCATATGTCCATTTCACATCTGTAAAGCTGTTTTTAACATTCTGAACAATGACAGCAGTAAAATCGTAGAACGGGAACATCCGAAGAGCCTCTTGGTCATAAAAGCAATGAGAACACTGGCAAAGTTAGTCAGAATCAACTTTTTTGGAGCTCTAGAAATTAACCAAAGACTTGAAATGAGAAATGTTTATTCAAGAAACAGCTGAATCTTGGTAAGAACAGTGTAGTTTGTGGCTTTTAAAACGCCCTGTTCCCATCTGCCAACCCCATCTCCACAGCAGCCTCGAAGATGGTCAGCTGCCCAGCTGAGTGGGGAAGGTGCACCCAACACACATGCAGAGTTCCTCAGCAAAGTCGGAGAAACTTATTGGTTCCAGGAGTTTAAGGAAATCTCTGTTCAGTCATTGGCTAACCACTAAACTAATTGAAGAAAGATTTCAGTGGCCACGCATAACAAAGAACACATGACAATTATAGAATCAGTTCAGAAAGTCACTAAATAACCATCAACAAAACAACAAATAGCAACAGCAGACCTTGTGAAGGGGAGAGAATCTGACTTCCAAGTGCTGCCATGTGATAGCATTTAAAGTGTCCAGTTTTTTTTTAAAAAATAGGATACGCAAAGAAACAAGAAAGTATGTCTCCAATGAGGAAAAAAGCAACCAATAGAAACTGTCTCTGGGGCAGCCCAGATATTAAACTTCCTAGACAAAGACTTTAATCAGCTATTTTAACAATGTTCAATGAACTGAAGGAAACCACATATAAAGAACTAAAAGAAAGTATGAGCACAAATTACCGCTAAATAGAAAAAGGCAATAAAGTGATAGAAATCATTAAAAGAATGAAATCTTCTGGCATTGAGAAGTACAATAACTAATATGAAAAAATCTGTGGGGGCTCACGAGCATATCCGAGCCAGCAGAAGAAACAATCAGCAACCCTGAAGATAGGCCTGCCCATCCAGTCTGAAGAACAGAGCAAAACCAGAACAAAGAACAAGGAGCAGAGTCTCAGAGTGTGGGAAGCCATCAAGCACGCCGAAATACACATAATAGGAAATAGACATAATGGGAAATACACACACACAGAAACAGAGAGGAAAAAAAGAGCAGAGAGAATATTTGAAAAAATAATGGCCAAAAATTTCCCAAATTTCATGAAAAACAAGCTACACATTGTAGAAGCTCAACAAACACCAAGAAGGATAAATTCAAATTAATTTATACCTGGACACATCATAATCAAACTATGAAAATTCAAAGACAGTGATTTTAAAGTAGCAAAAGAGAATTGACTCATCACATACAAGGGATCATAAACAAGATCAAAAGCTGATTTCCATCAGACCCCATGGAGGCCAGAAGACAGTGGGACGCCATATCCGAAGTGCTGAGAGATACAGACCGTCAACCAGGAATTCTATATGTAGGAAAACCGTCCTTCAGAAATGAAAAAGAGATGAAGAGGAAACAAATTACAGAGCAAAACAATAAAATTACTATTTTATTTATATCTTTACTGTAAGCAAATAAAATGAAAATACATACAAGTTTTAACAAAATGAACAAAAATAAACAAAATCTGAGAGAATTCATTGCTAGAAAATCTGCCCCGCAAGGAATACTGAGGAGGGGTCTCCAGGCTGACATGAAAGGACGCGACAGGGTCGCCTGAATCAACGTGAAGAAATGTAGAGCATTGGTACAGGTAACTCCAGAGATAAACACAAAAAACAGGGTAAACGTATTTTTTCATTCGTGAACTCAAACAGTTAACAGTTACCGTACAACTCAGCAATTCCACTTGGAGGCATACACCCAAGAGAATGTCCATGCAAAACCCTGTCTGTGGATTTTTGTCACAGCATTATTCGTAACAGTGAAAAGGTGAAAACAACCCTACTGTCCATCAAATGATGAACGGAGAAACAAAAGGTGGTCTCTCCATGCCATGGAATACTATTCAGCCATGAACAGGAATGTGCTAACGTGTTACAACATGGCTGAGCCTCGGGACTTTGTGCTAAGTGAGAAGAAGCTACACATAGAAGACCACATACTGTATGAGTCCATTCATGTAGAATATCCAGAACAGAGAAATCCACAGAGACAGAGGAGACCCGTGGCTGATGGGCTTCGAGGGGAGGAGAGAGGGGAGGGAGTGCTGAGAGGCACGGGCTTCTGTTTGGGGTGACGAAAAGCGCTGAAACGAGACAGCGCCGGTGATTACGCAATGTGTGTGAGTGCGCTCACTGACACCGAACCACACACAAGACAGGTAAATTATACTTCAATTTTCTAAAATGCCACAAGAGGTGACTTTTTTAAAGCAGGGAACGATGACTAAGGGATGCACCAATGGCAGGTCACGTCCACTGTGCTCGGAGGTGCCCAGGGACGGGTGTTGTGCCTGACATCAGGGAGTGATGCAGCTGTGCACCCAGGCCTACGGGCTGTGTGTGGGGGCTCACCCAGGGGTGCGGAGGGGCGGTCTCCCCCTGCGGCTCTCAAGGAACAGCCTGGCCATGTCCTGACCCCAGACACCTTTGTGCCGAGAGCCCTGGCATCCTGCCACGGCAGTGGCAGTGTCTGGCAGGCTCCCAGCCCTCCGTCTGCCCTCCGAGACCTATTTTCCTCGCATCTGCCATTGATTTCTGACTCTAAGGATTCTGTGTTTATAGTACGGTGAGGCAAGTGTGTTCCTGCAGGAAATTCTAGAAACTACCCAGAGCAGGGCAGTCGGGTAGCTCGGGGCAGGAAAGGGTCTGAGCCTGACCCTGCTCCAGGTGAGTGTCCTGGCCCCACCCAGCCCACCGAGTCTGTCTCATCTCCCGTCATCCCCGCCTCACTGCTCTGGGGTCAAACAGGGTCATGGGTGGAAACCCTCCATTCTGCCAGAGCCTCCTGTTGACAAAGTGAGTCTGGTAGAATGAGAGACCGTGGTGGGGCCAAGTTCATAGGGCCAGGAGCAGGCAGATGGAAAAGGAAGCGCTGGGCTGGGAGCCCTGCCTGGAAGGGGCCTGGCTGAGGCCTCTACATGCCTCTGAGACCACAGAGATGCCCCTCAGGGCAGGTGGAGCCTCCAGAGGAACGACTTCAGAAGGCTAGAGGTGGAAGAGGAGGGGTCACAAGCTGGGCCAGCACGTGAGAGTTACGGAGGCCGCCCTGGCTGTGTTCACACCGGACAGAATAGAATTTATAGAGATCAGGGAAGTCAGGCATGACCCAGAAAGAAGACACGACAGCCAAGGAACTGTGTGCTCCGACAGGTAAGAGTCAGATGATTTCCTAAAACGCAGGGATTCGCCGTCCTCTTGTCCACTCTCCGGTGAGCAGGAGCTGGGAGCTTGGATTCAAGGCTGACTGCCCAGCGCTGCAAAGCTGGCCGAGCTGCCTTCGGTTCCTTCTTGGAAGATGAGGGGCTGAACCGTGGGCCTGGGCTCCCACCTCTCCTCCCCCCGCAGTCTGGCGCCCCAAAGCCTCTTGCACCAGGTGTGCAGGATGGAAGTCAGGCTCTCCAGGCTTGGGGCACAGTTACCAAGGGGAGGGGATGCCCGGCCTACCACCTTCCTCACCTGAGCCGCCCAACTGCCCTGCTGTCCAAACCTAGGGGCGCTGACTGTCATCCTCCAATGCCCCTGAGCTGAGACTCCACAAATAAAGGGCACTCGAACGCCCTTTCCCAATGCCTAGGCCATGTAGTAGGCAGGGGCAGAGGGGCTTCCTTTGGGCCTTCAGTGGGGTGACTGTGACTTCTGGGTTCGATGTGGGGTGTTAGAGCAGCCCAGAGTGATCTCCTGAGTTGGGGTGCAGCGGTAGAAGTAGGGCAGGCCCTCACTGCCCAAGAAGGGGCCATGGGCCAGCAGGGGCTGCATTCCGCCAACCTTCAAGGCCGGCCTCCCCCACCGTCTGTCTCCTCCGTCTTCACGTGGCCTCTGCTCTGTGAGTCAGTCCGCCTCTGCCTCTCTTATAAGGACACTTGTGATGGCAACTAGGGCCCACCCAGATAATCCAGGATCATCTCCCTACTTTAAAATCCTTCATTTAATCGCATCTTTTGCCATATAGGCGCTATTCACAGAAGCCAGAAATTAGGAAGTACAGGCATCTTTGGGGCCTTTTCGGCCTGATACACAGTCGATTTTCTAAATGCATTACTTACTCCTGCATGGAGGAAAGAGGCTGCCTAAACTTCTGCAATAATATCTTACTGATCTTTTGTATTAGTTCTTCTATTTTTCAGCCAGTTCTCTAGGGCATTGAGCGTTAGCAGTGGTCCAGCCTGCAGCAGTGAGTCACCGTCCTTTGTCCTCAGCTTGTGGCATTGCCACCACTCCTGGCCTGTGTCTGCAGCCCCCCAGTGGTTTTACCGCTGGCTATGACGTGGGCCGATGGCTCACGGTAGATTCTCATCCTGTCTTAGGGCGTCTCCTGTGCCTAATTCTTCAAGATTTTTTAATGCAGAATTAAATGATCAGGACGGAGTCTCTTTACTGGGGGACGATCCCAAGAACAAGCCCTTCATTTGCACAAACATGAAATTGATACCGAGTTTGTCTTCTATCGGCGAACCACAAAGTTGAAAGCAGGCCGGGTCACGTCTGCGGGGCCCCAACTGAGGAGCTCGCAGACTGCTTAAGGAACCTGCGTGGGAACACCTTCAGGGACAAGAGGGCAGGGACCTGCCACCTTGACTTGACCATGCAAGAGGGCAATGAAGAGACTGTGATGGAGATTACAGTTCCGCCTTCCCCACAAAGAACTGGAGAGGACGGGCACACAGCCCCAGGACCAGGGAAGGCTGTGGCCACGCCGCCCAGCCTGGCCATCCCACTGCCCTCAGTGTTGATGATGGATGTGCGGGGCGGACAGAGGGTCCCTGCTCTCTGCAGCATTGCAAGAAAGTGGTTGGGGCTACTTGGAGAGAATATATTTCTTAGAAAACATCACAGCAAAGACCTGCTTGCTATTGCGGAGTTTGCAAATATCGTAGAATAACTGGAGATTATCCTGGTCTGGAAAAAATTCACACAGCCAACCCACTAGCCAAAAACTTTTGGAGAGAGAAGACAGAGTGAAGTCCAGACCACGTTCATCCAAAGCTCCCCACGCCCCAGATGGAGAGCCTGTCTTATTTCCTTCGGCTGGAGAACACTGGTGCCTCTGGGCCCTGGGGCTGGGCCAGAGCCACGGTCCCTGTCCTCCTGACCCCACTGCTTCAATCCTCGAGTCCATCCAGGTGGGCTGGGTCATGCTTGAACATGCCCCCTGCCTGAACTGACCAGGAAGTTACTCTAGGCCCAGGTGGCCAAAGCAGGACCCCCAACACATGCAGGCAGCAGAAGGAACCAGAGCCCTAATGCCCCTGCCCAGAAGTGACACTTCCTTCCTCTGACTTCATCCACAAAGCAGGTTCATGGTCAGGCCGGAGCAGGCAGAAAATGCAGCCCTACTATGTGCCTCGTAGAAAAGAGTGCTGGGTATTCTTGAGCAGCCCTAATCCCTCCACGCTGAGACCTCTGGGACCCTCTGCTGCCTTGGGGAGAGGCCAGCAGGGAGTGCGGGGTGGTGAACTCTGCCTGCCCGAGTATCAGGGCAGGGGATCCAAGGATCTGAACAGCTCAGGTCAAGAGGGCCAGATGCTCCTGGGAGAGCTGTCCAGAGGGTCAGGGAGCCAAGGTGGGCCCAGGAGACAGGTGGGGCATGAGGCTGCTTGGTACCTGGACAGCGGAAGTGGGATCTCAAGGAGCATGTGCCTCCTTCTCTCCTGACACCCATGGTCACTTCCCACGTGGAGGTTGCTTCCGACCACTACGCCCAGACTCAGAAAGGGCCTGGTTTACCTGGGAGGAGCCCGCAGAGCAGTGGCTCAGAACTTGAACCGGTTCGTCTGGCCCCCAGCCCAACACCCCCTCCTTATGAAAGTCCTCTCATAACAGGGTCTCACATGCGGGGCATGCGTGCTCCCAATATGGCAGGTACCCGTGTACTGTCCCTGCATGCAGGCGCACTGCTGATTGGAAAATGTAACCATGAATTAAAAAGACAGAGACAGCATTCCTGAAATTCCATCAGATCAATGGGAAATTAACTTACCAAAATGCAATTTAGATGCAGCTTTGCTGAAACACAAATCAGGACTAACTAGACAGCGGGTTAGCTCCCCGTTATGTTTGTTTAGTCACTCAACAAACTCCTGATAACACCCCTCTGCCCAGTGCCGTCCCAGGCCTAGGCATGCCACCTCCAGGATCTCACGGGGATGTGTGCTGTGAGGGCTGAAGGTGCCAGGTAGCTGGTACCAGGACTACTGGGCAGGAGAGAGGGCCCCCACAAGTGTCCAGGGCTCCCACCCAGGGGTGCTGTCCTGGGCTTTGCCACTCCCCAGAAAACCCCAGGCCTTCCCTCCCCCACACAGTGGGGAGTGTTGGAAATGAGGTCAGCGTGGACCTGGAGTGACAGGACATCTCACTCTGCCAGTCTTTTTACCTCCCACTGTCTCCAGCTTCACCGGCAAACTGAGACAAGCCCATCCCGCCTCCAACCAAGACAGCCGTGCCTCTGGGCACTGTGTCCTCGGGGCGAGGTCGGGACTGAAGGGCCAGACTCCAGCAGCTCCAGTCAGCACGGCCACGCCTTGGGTCCAGCACTTGTCAGTTTCCCACAGACCCTCCGGCTCACTGGCCTGCAGAGGCCCCTCGCAGTTACCACGCTGCTGATGCCGGGGGACCCCAGGGCCAGAATCAAGAAAACAACAGACAATTAAGAGTCCAGGAGACCAGGGGCCCCTCTGCGAGGAACGAGGTCCCAAGGCAGTCTGTCTGCATCTGCACAGGCTCCCGGGGCCCCTCCTGCAGCGCACTAGACGGAGCAGCCAGCCGCCCTGGGGACGCGCCCCTCCGAGCAGGCGGAGCTCATGTTAGCCCGTTAAAAGTTCCTCTGGTAGGTCCTGCCGTGGAGCCAGTTCTCGACCTTGTCTAACCTGCATCTCCCAAACGGTTCTGGCCGAAGACCCCCATCTTCACACAACAGCTGACACCGGCCCAGAGCTCACACAGCCAACCTCGGGCGGAGCTGCTGTGGGGGCGTAGATGGTGCGTCGGACAGGAGCCAGCCTACAGACCTGGGCTTCTTTTCAAGCAGAGAGCCTTTGAAACCCTTCCTCTTCCTCAGCTGCACTCCCAGTGGGGCGGGGCGGGGGCGGGGGGAGCTTTAGCAGCTGTCAGTACTGAGCCCTGAACATTGAGGATGGGAGAGGCCATCAGAAGCAGGACGCTGTGGCCCCACGCACTGGAGCCAGCCCAGATGGCACCACAGCTGTGAGGGCAGCAGGGACAAGTGGTTCCTAAGCAGGCTCCACTGGTGGCCTGGGTCCCGGCAGGGAGGGCTCAGCCACCTGCACCTGAGGCCTGGGGGCTCTGTGTGGACCCAGCCCAGGACCGGCCCACGGACAAGATGCTCCCTGCAGCCCAGCCCCTCCTCCGATCAGACCCTTGGCCAGGTGAGGCTGCTTAGCCCCTTATGGGCTGAGCTGTGCCCCCTAAAATCCTATGTGGAAGCCGTAGCCCCCAGCACCTAGAACATGACTGTGTTTGGAGATACAGTCTCTACAGAGGTGATGAAGGTAAATCAAGGTCACTGGGGTGGGGCCTGATCCAACCTGACTGGTGTCCTTCTGAGAGATCAGGACACAGACACACAGAGAGGGACAGCTATGTGAGGACCCAGGAGAAGATAGCGTGTATGCCCCAAGGAGAGGCCCCAGAAGGTACCAGCCCTGTGACCCTTCACCTTAGACTCCAGCTTCCAGGATTGGGAGCCAACAAATGCCTGCTGTCTGAGCCCCAGCCGCTTGTCCGGTCTGTGCCATCTGATGGTGGCCCGAGCTGACTGATGCAGCCTTGATTGAACTCTAACTGGCGAAAGACAGGCGAGGTGCTGATTCTCTTCTTCATAAACAGGATAACCCCAAGTTGCTGCTTATGGCACCATTTAGCCACTTGGAGCTTTAGGGACTACCCAGGTGGCACCATAGACCCTGGCCCAGCCCGACCCTGGCTCCCACCCCGGCTCCAGGCCAAGCCGCCCTCCGCACACTCAGAGCTCCCGCATCACATTTTAGTTGCTTCTCCTCTCTCCCAGGAGAGAGCATATGCCCCCAAACACCAAAACAAAGGCTTCTCCAAGAAGCACCCAACTTGGTTCAAAACAGCATTTGAGCTGCCTGCCCAGCCTGTCTCTGTTCCCAAGCCCTCCCCCACATGACATGGGTGGGGGAGGTCAGCATGGACACCCCCAGCACCCAGGGAGCCCGATGCAGGGCCCGGAGCTGGACTTTTGCTGCCTCAGCCCCTCCCTGCAGGCCGAGAGGGTCCCAGGACACCAGCAGGGTGGTGCACGGCAGAAGGAAGGGGAATGTGGTGGGCAGAGGTCAGCAGTCCCGATGTCCCCAGCCCTACGCAGGGAATGAGGGTCCTACGAGAGTCTCACCTTGGCCTCCTGGGCAAAGCTGCTGCGCCAGGAGCTGCCGGGCAGCACAGCCGGAAGCGGGTCGGGTCTCCTCTACCCTCCACAGGAGGGGCTTTTGTCTCATTGCTGCCAGACTGCGCCCCCCATCCCAGGGGCTCGCCCAGGGGTAGGGATGGCTCACGGACCACCCCGTGGCCCCCTTCCTCCAGGCTGAGGGGACTGCCAGACCTCAGGGAGCAGATGGCCCCAGAGCCCCCAGGGGGATTCCTGGCCTGAGGAGGAGGACAGGGAGGGGACACTCCAGCACAGGTGGTGAAGTGTGGGAACAGCTCCCTCCACCGCCTCCGGCAGCAGCGCTGCCTCAGCCCTCTGCACTCCCGCAAAGCTGGAAACACGGACTAAAAATAAAAGGTGTTTCTCCTGGAGGCGCCAAGCTTGTGATGCCGCCCCCACCGCAGCCAGCTCCTGCCGGGTTGCACGGGAGCTGTGCCAAAAGGGGCTGCTGGGGACCACGGGACCTACGGAGCGGGAACCCAGCACAACACTGGGGGCCAAGGGACAGGCCGCGGACCTCAGCCCAGCGGCTCTGGTATCCCTTCTCCAGGGCCCATAGTCCGCCTCCCCAGGAGTGCGAGTCGAGGGCCCCTCACCCCCAACCTTGGCCTAGGAGACTTCCAATACAGCTGCACGTGAGACTCACAGGGGAGCGGGGCTCAAATCTGGATGCCTGTCCCCAGCCAAGCCCCAGGGGATCAGGACCTCGGGGTCAGGGCCGCCTGTGGGATGGGGAGCTGGGGCCTTGGTGCCAAGTGGCACGGGACTCAAGGGCACCAGGCAGGGCAGCCCCTCGCTCTCGCTCCCCGGCCACGGGCATCCTCTCAGCCCGGGGCTCGGTGCCGAGCACAGTGGTTTGCAGGACCGACCCAACCCTTCGCTCATCTCCCCATCGCTGCCACCTGGGCCCCCCACACAGGAGCAGGTCCGGGCAGAGCTGGGCCAGGCTCCGTTCCCACAGCTGGCTTCCAGCTGCCAGGACCTGTGGCCTCCGCGGACAGACCCAGGGCGGGGCAGAGCAGGCCTGCTGGTCCGGGGCGGTGGGAAGAGGTCAGATGCCTGGAAGCTGCAGGGTGTGGGCTGAGCCTCGGTCTCTCCAGCGGGGCTGAAGGTTAGAAGAAACACCCACTTTTCTAAAGAATGTCTTACACGAGCCCCAGCAGGTCTCCGGCCAGGACCCTGCAGGACATTGTCCTCTTCTGGGAGGCCACCAGCACTTCCTCCCTGCAAGGCAACGTCCAGGGAGGAGACCAAGGCCCTGTGTCTGAGGGGCAAGGCCCTCTCGCCCTGCATCAGGGCCTGTGCTTGGAGGGACCATGGAAGCAGAGTCCCCTCTAAGGAGCTGGTTTTGGGAGCAGGTGCCTAGGGCAGACCCTGTGGCCTCAGGCTGAGGGACCACCATCCCCACCAGAGCCTGCATGTCCTCTGGTGCTCCCCGTGGCCTGGCTCTGGCCAGGCCAGGCTCCAGGCCACCTATTTCTAGACGTTGCCTTGGGTTCCCACTCTTCCCTCCTGTGGCCCCAGGGGACAGGCTGGTGGAGCGGAGAGCAGAGCTAGGCCCCACCTGTCCCTGGGCCCGGCCATGGGGTTAGGCCTCCGGGGCCGGACTGCAGCCCTGCAGGCTGTGCATGTGCAGGGCCTTTGCCTGTGCAGAGCTGACAAGCTCAGCCACCTCCCCGCACAACCAGGTGGCAGCCAGCTGTCCCAGGTGCAGCAGCCAGCAGCTTCTTGTTTCCCCCCATTTACTGAAAGACAGGCTGCTCCTGCTGCTTCCGGAAAGTGTTTGTAATTTGGATCCTGGAAACACCATGATTCAACAGGCTCTGCCCCGGCCTGCCAGTCACAGGCTGCGGGCGCCCCGGGGCCTGAGGCAGGAGGGAGCGGCCCCTGCGCTCTGTCCTCCAGGCTGAGACTGGGCTGTCGACGGAGGGGGAGGAATGGCGGTGTCTCTCAGAGAAAACACCACCGGGACTGACTCACCTGCCATCAACCTGCTGCAGATGCTTACTCTGCAGGTCATCACTTCTCAAGCAAATGGCTACTTTGAGCCCAGGAGTTCAAGTTCAAAAACAAGAGAGGCCCATTTGCACACACATCGGCGTGCGCACATGCACACACACGTGCACATGATGGGCACGTGCACGCAATGCACATTTGGATGTGCACACACATGAATGCACACAGGCACACACATGTGGGCCCCCGTGTGAGCACCTCAGTGGGCTTGCAGGAAAACCGGCTCAACACCTCACAAATCATTGGACAGAAATATAAGTTGTTAATAAAGCCTCACACACGGATATTGTGTTTAGAACATGTGGGAATGCAGGATTTGTGGGCAAACATCTCCCCCATCACTAACCCGAAAGGTGTGACAGCTGTCCCCAGCCATTCCTTCTTCTCCCCAGGTGCCCCAGCCCTCAGCCCTGGGGACACAGGCCAACACCTCGGTCACCACACTCGGGCAGGCAGCACCCCGTGGGAGGGACCCAGGTCTCCCCAGCCCAGTCATGATCTGTCGCACTCACACGGGACCTGCGTCATTGCCCTACTGGGAGGGGCCGCACCGAGAGGCAGAGGCAACGCTCGCGTGGTCTGGGCCTCAGGCTCCACTCGGCGGGGTGAGGAGACCCGCCTCCCTGGAGCACATGGCAGGAATGGCGCCTGCTCTGTGGGGCTGAGAGGGCTCGACGCCCACTCCCCATCGCTCTTGCTGGCGCCCCTGCCGCGGAGAGCGTCCAGAGCTGTATTTCACCCTTTTCAGTCCCACGGTGAGCGGTGACTCTGCGGCGGCCTTTGGAGCTTGGGGTGCACGGGCTCGTGTCTTGAACGACAGCAGAAATGCCGCGCGGCTCGTGGAATGCCGCGCTCCGTGGCGCTGAGGTCGCACTCACATTCTTCTAGGTGCACATAGTGGAAACAGGACCAAAATATTATTACAAGGCTAAGTTCTGTTTTACAGCTGCTGTTAATATATGACAGTCTTGTTTTCATTTCATCTAAACACTTTCCCTTCGCACCGGGCAGCTGCTTGCCTTTCTGCTCACAGGCAAAGGCCAGTGGCACTCAGCAGCCATGTGTTCAGCTAGGAGAGAAGCCACAGACACAGACGTAGGGTCCCCCAGCTGCAGTGTTGCCCCCAACAACGCTCCAGAAAGACGCCTGCTTTCTCCTGCAGAGGGGTGTGGTGCTTGGCTGAACAAGTTCTGTTCTTGGGGTTGGGAGAGAGAAGGTGTGCCATTTCCTTCAGTGTTGGGGGTCTCTCCCTGTGCTTTTGGAGCTGCTAGGTAGCCTACGGATTCTTGACATGTCTGTGGTCAGCTCTCCTGAGAGAAGGTGGGGCCCCAGGACCCACCCTGGCATGGTTGCGGCGGGCACTCTTGGGCACCAGCCCCGGCCTGACTCCCGCCCCAGCGGGCCACCTTCTCAGCCCGCTGCCCCACTGTGGCTCCTCAGGCATTCAGATGCGCAGATATCAGAGCCCCTGGCCCTCTTCCCAAACCTCTGAGAGACCACTTGGCCTTGAGAAATGACCCCCTTCAGCAGCCAAGGCCCTTGACCCCCTGCACCATCCCGGAAGCCCAGCTTCCTAGCGCTCAGTCCAGATCCTTCTCCTCGGTAGAAGTGGGGCCGCCCCCTGCCCTCTCTCAGCACCACCAGGGCAGCAGGGAGCCCCTGGCCGGCCAGTCTCAGGAGAAAAAGGTCAGGACATGCGTCAGAGCCACACAGTGCTCCACAACGAGGTGAAACATTCGTAGAACCGTCATTGTCCCCATGTGGGAGGAGGGGCTGAGCACAGAGGGGCTGCCAGGCGGTAAGATGACAGGCTGGAGCCACGGTCACCTGGACCCGGGGCTCCTCGTAGAGCAAGGGCTACTTCCCTGGAAGTCGCCCAGGTCAGAAAGGTCAGGTCATGGGATTCCTCCACAAGCAGCTCCCAGGGGCCAGTAGGACTCGGCTTTGTGGGTCCTAAATTCTGTCATTTTCCTGTTTGCTAAACCTGCCACTTCTTTCACGTTTTTCCCACATGTTCCTCGGCTTCCATGGGCTTCAGGCTTTATCTTATTTTTCTTCTCTAGTCTGTAAGTGAATGCTTAGCTCATGTACTATTTATTCTCTCTTGCATATCACGAAAACATCTGAGACGTGTTTCCTCCAACCACATTTTTGGCTGCCTCCTGGATTCACTGCACAGCGTTTTCTGTACTGGCGTTTTCTAAATGTGCTGTCTTGCGCCGTCACCTCTTGGACCACGGTCACTTGGAAGCCCCTGTCAAGTTGTCTGCTGACCTCAGTGTGACGGAGGGTCTTCCGCTGCCCCAGGCACAGTAGATCGTCATTCATGCGGCGGTGCTCAGTGTCTGTCCACGCACGTGGCTGCTGTACACGGGCACCTGTCCCGTGAGCTGCCTTCACGGGGACAGCAGAGGACAGGGTGGAAGCCACAGTGGGGGCTCTTCTGCTGCTCCCCGGGAGCCTGACTTACCGTTTCCTTCGTAAAGTTCTCATTTCTCAATACTTCCGGCCTGACTTGCGGATGGCACCTCTCCTGACCTCAGAATGGACAGTGACCGTTCCTGCCTCGTCTCAGTGGGAACCAGAGGGGGTGTGTATCCGTCACCACGTGCTGGGTTGCACTGCTGTAACAAACACTCCCACCAGAGCCAATGCTGATTTCTTGCTCACATGAGTCTTCTGTGAGGTGGCTGGGGTGGTCTTCATGCCAGAATCCAGCGCAGGCCACCATCTGAAGCATTGCTGGTCACCACGCGAGCACCAGACATCATGTGCTGCTTCTAGAAGCCTCTCCAAAGTGCCACATGTCACATACATGTACTTTTGTGGACAGATCAAGGGCACAGCTGTGCCTGACCTGCAGGGGGAGCAGAGGGAGCAGGCTTGCCCTAAGCCCAGGAAGTGCCCATCCACTCAGCAGGTGGAAAATCAATTACACCACTCATGCACACATCCACACACTTGCACACTTGGGAGCATACACAACTACACACAAGAATACCTATGTTTACCATGCAAGAACACATATGCATGTGCACACGCACACCACGGCTGATGTGCTCCCAGGAGCGCAGGTCAGCATCACGGAACACAGCCCCTCATCTGAGGCAGGGTCTCTGAGCCCGGGGCAGCGAGTCAGCTGTGCAGGGGCAAACCTGCACACCCCTACAGGTGTAACAAGGTGCTGCTTTTAAGTGGGAATCGACCCGGAATGAGACACTGCTGTTGAGAAGAGAGGTTTGCAGTTGTTTTTTGTAGGCTTGACATTTTGGCGCCATGTAATATTTTACATAATTACAGAAAATTACACGTTTAAGAAGCAATCCCTAAAAAGCGACTGAGACAGGAGAAGCCAGCTGACTGTGGGGACGAATGGCAGTCTGAGGCAGGCTTTCCAAGGGACTTGAACACGGTGAAGTGACACCAACCACCGCCAAGAAAACGGGACGTTCCCAAGACGTGCACGCAGGCAGACCGAGTGGACATCTGAAGACACTAAGACTCCGTTGTTCGTCGTGTCTAGCCTGGCGCTGGGTCCGCGGTCACGCAGGAGCCTTGCCTCCTGAGCTGCTTGTGGAAACGCGGCAGGTGGCGGGTGTGATGCCTGGGGCTCCGGGGTGGGGGTGGCATCGGCACGTGGCCGCCTTCAGCTCCTCTGCGGTTTCTATGAGCCCGACATTTGTACAACAAAGAGCTAAAAAAAACACCACTCAGACTGCATTTTGAACCTGAGGAGTGAAGGACTATTTTTGGAAGAGATGTCTGTACGGCTATAAGGTCTGCTTTCTGGGGGAGTCCATGGGTCAGGCACCCTGGCCGTCAGCAGGCCCGGCAGGCAAGCTGGGCTCGGTCTAAAGGCTGCCCCGGTGACACAGAGCGGACCCCACATGAACCCTCCCGCAGGCTGGGGAGGGGTCTGAGGAGGGAAGATGAGGAGCAGGTCACACCTGTGCACCATGAGTGTCTTCTCGTCAGGCAAGTGACACAGACAGAGGTAGCACATGACCCCGGTGTCCCCGAGGCCCAGTTGGAAGGCCTGGCTCCCAGACGCCCCAACCCCAGGTGAGCCCCAAATACACCCGGATAGAACCCAGGCCTCTCTGCAGCATGAGATGGACGTGAAGATGGGTCGTGACAGGCCAGGGGACAACGGGCACATTAGCCCCCAGTGGAGGCGGGGCTTGGGTCCACGGGGGCCCAGGGCACCTGCAGGAGGCAGAGGGAAGGCTTCGGCTTATTCCCGCAGGAGCCCCGCAGCCAGAGGGCTGATGGGTACTGGATTCTCTAATTAAATATTGTTATGTAATTAGAATCTGCTCCCCAGCCCGGGAGACACACTGAGGTGGGAGTTATCACTGCTGTGCTAGAAGCCCAGGCACCAAAGGCAGGGAGGAGGCTTGCAGGGAGGGGCTGGTCCGGGGAAAAGGGGGGCACTCCTCCCAGGACACCCCAAGCCCTGTGCTGGCCTGCCTGAGGGCAGAGACCAAGTGGGTGAGTGGGGGTCCTGGGCACGGGAGGCTCAGAGGGCGTTATCAGGACAAGCCCCGACGGCTCCCAGGGCCAGGCCTCCACTCGGCCTGTCGGGAGGGAGGCCCCCTCTCCAGGCCTCAGTTTCCCCTCTGGAGAGAAGGTTCCAGCCAGGGCCCCGGCTTTCCTGGCTCCCAGAGCCTCCCCTTAGGTGTGGGGACCAGAGTGACAAGGACGGACAAGGCTCCAGGCTTGTCAGGAGTTCCCCAGAGACTCTACAGCCCAAGTACCTTTGTGGCCCCAGAGAAAACATCCGGGTTTGGAAATACAAGTTATCACTGTTTTTGTACCAAGACTCTTACAGTTAAGATTTCTCCAATCTTAAGGAAAACATAAGAAACACGAACCAACATCAGGAATACGAATGTAATTGTCATTTTAACCTACATTATTGGAACATCTTCAGAAGAAAAACGCAGTTTAGTTGAGTCTCTGACTTGAAATCAAGAAGGTTCTCTCTCCATGCAGATCCGCTGTCTCAGGTCCAGGAGCAGGGGGCCAGCTGCCCCAGGAACGTGACATCAGAGAGAGGCCCGGAAGGCCGGCGTCCTGCTATCTCCGCCTGGCAGCTGCTCTCCTGACATCCTGGAAGCAGGCCCCTGGAAAACCCCGGTCATCAGGCGAGAGCCCGTGGAAGCGCAGAGGGGCTGGGACCACAACTCAGCCCCATGACTTCAGCCCGGCTGCTGGCACCAGCCTTATCGCTGCACGAGGAACATTCCAGAAGTAGCAGAGGTGCTGTTTGTATAAAACCTGACTTTGAGGGGCACAAGACCCTGCGGCGCACGGCTGCTGGGCCTGACTCACCCCAACGGCTGATGCCACGTGGCCACCACCCGCCCTCTCTGTCCAGGACGAACCTCGGGATGCCAGTGCGCAGAGCGCAAACAGGGTCTGAGTCCCCCTGAGGGCCAGCACGTGGCAGCGCCGGCCGGTGGGTGCGGGGAGGGGGCCAAGTGCGACCCTGACGCAGCTGTCAGTCTAATCATCCAGCTGTCGGAGGGTGGGACCCACACCCAAGCCAAGGCTCCGAGGTGATTCCGGCAACCAGTGACCGGGTCCCTCGCGCAGTGGACCCCAGGGGCCTCCCTCCGCGCAAGCCGCGCACCCTCTAATGCCCCCGAAGGACACGGGCAGCTGGTCCCCGCCCAGCACAAGCCCCACGCCCGTTCCTGAAGGCCTGGGAAAGGGGCGCGCTCCCTCTCACGGCCTCAGGCCAAGGGTGTGAGTCAATGTCTCTGTAGCCTGACCTTCACACCTCGGACCCGCAACCACAACCGACTCGCTCGCAGGACGGCCAGGGCGCAGAAGGAAGCACCGCCCCACTGCCTGAGCTCATACAGCATTTATTGGTCCTCCGGGAGGGGTGGGTGAGGGGGTGGTCTGCCCCACCGGTCCTAACAAGTGACAGGTGAGGAGGCTGCCCTCCAGGTTCGGGGTGGCAATGGCGAGGAGTAGGCCCTCTCTGGCACCTGTTTGTCCGTGGAGCTCACGGCATGCCCCAGGCCAGGTCAGAGCAGGCCGCCGCCATCCAGCTGCATCTGCCGGGCCAGCTGCTGCCCGATGGCCAGGAGGGGGCTGGCTCTGTAGGCTGGATTGGCCAGCAGGTCCCGGAAGCGGGTCCTTTCTTCCTCACTGAAAGAATTGAGGTCAGAGGTCAGCAGATCCATGTCCCTGAAGTAGCAGGGAGAGCATTTAGCACCCAGGACCTGCCTCGACTGGGCCACCCCACACCCAGGCACCACAGTGCAGGCCAAACACCGGAGTGCACAGGAGAGGCCGGGATGCGGGGTAGGGGGAGAGGAAGGCAGACCGGGCTCCTCAAGCAGGGGCAGAGGCAGCTTTCTGGGTCAGGCCAAGGGGGCGTGAGGGCTGAGCAGGACTTTGGGCAGGAGGGAAGAGGCTGCCCTGGGGCCTCCTCATCGTCACAATGACCCTGGCCACTGTGCCCGCCCACTGCGGGGTCAGGGGATGCTGGCTCCCTGCCCCGTCCCCAGCAAGGGGGGGGTCTGGGCCCCCACCCCCGACGTGACAAGGAGCTACTATCAAAGGCAAGAGGCGGCAGCTGTACATAAGAGGCACCCGCCCCCCAGCACTGCCAACGCAGATGCGGCCACTGTAGAAACAGAGGGCCCTAGGCCGGCTCTGCTCACAAAGGGGCACCATGGCGACAGAGGCGGCACCTGCTGCCTCCCAAAGGAGACAGCCTGGCGTCAGGAGGAGTGGGTGGCGGACCAGCTTGTGCTCTGCCGCTGCATGTGTGACCGTGCGCAAGGCCACACCAGGCCAGGCCCCAACTTTCCCGGCTGTTAACGGAGAACTTGAACTCCACTGGGCAAGTGACTGCCCTAGCCAGGTGTCACCACCTAGAACAGCACCTCCCCCAACCCCACAAAGACCTGGGTCCAAGGACAAGGCCCAAGAGGCAGCAGCAGCTGCCCCCGCCCCCACTGACCCAGGGGAAGGGGCTTCCCGACCCCACTGCAACAGGCTGCTTGCTTCATGCCAACCAGGCTATGCCCCACCGCACCCAAAAGGACTGAGGCTGGTGGACCTGGCCAGATACTTGCCAGCCCTGGGGGTGGGGCGGGGAGGGAAGATGGGAGCACCAGGGCCTCCCTCTGGTGTGTGTGTGGGGGGGGGGTGCACTCACAGGAGCTGGAGCCTCTGCGCCGCGCTCATCCGGCTCAGCTCGGCCGGCCGGGGCTTGCTGCTGGCTCGGCTGTGGACAGAGAAGTCGGGTCAGCGCCACACATGGTCACCTGGTCTGCCAAGGGCACATCTCTGTGGCTACAGCCCACAGGACAGCTTCCGGAGGGTGCTGGACCAGCACCCTCTCCCTAGGTGAGACTCTGGGGGTGCGAGGGGGCGGGAGGGGAGAAAAACGGCCCAGTCTTGGCCAACTCCTAAACTCACCCCCCAGGCCAGGAGGCTAAAACTTTCATTGATACCTCTTTTCGAAACAGGAATGAAAAACCTTCTGGTCCACCCAGGACAACTCCTGCACCCCTGTTCCCATCACCCTGGCTCAGCCTGACTTGGTTGAGCTGGGGCTCAGGACTCCCCTCCTCCAGCTGGAGCCCCCAGAAGGTGGCCATGGGCTAGGCGGCCCAGGAAAAAAGGGTCCGGCATAGCCCTACCAGCCAGAGGCCTCACGGCTCCGACTTATTGACAGGTAGAATGGCAGGTAGGCGGAGGCTCCCACAGCCCCTTCCAGTCCCAAGGTGGCAGAGATAAATCCAGGGGGCTCTTCAGTGCCCACGGGGTCTAGAGTGGCTTAAGCCCTCCTTCAAGGGTGGGAGGCAAGAGGGGGCAGGACTCTCACCCAGCCTCAGGGCCCAGGGCCTGGTGGGCAGCTGCCCAGGTAAGCTCAACATCCACCCCGACAGGCTCCCCATGAGTTAAGGACTGTGGTCAAAGCCAGGCCTGGGAAATCTCTCAACCCCGCAGCACCGGGTGTGGCTTTGATGCACCAGCCCCGGGCAGTCCCTGCTGTCTGGACACGTGTGGGCTTCATCCCGCTTGGAAGTGTGTCCAGCAGGGAGCCCCTGGCTGGGGTGACTCACTCACAGCCTGGGCGTCACAGTCAGAGCTCTCCAGGTAGCTGAAGGTGGACACTCACCCTCGGATCTGTGGTCGCCTAGCACCGGCTTCCAGGTCCAGCAGCTCAGGGAGGGCGTCCCGAAGGGGCTGCAGGTCCCCCACCACCACTGTGGCCCGCCTCTTCCGCTCCGCCTTGAGCTTCTGCTCTGCCAGCTTTATGGCTTCAATCTCTGTGGGAGGGGAACAGGGGTCAGAGAAGGAGCTGAAGGCTGAGGAGCCCAGCCATCAGAGCCCAAGCCTGCGCCTGCTCCCTTTCCTCCCCCTTCCTGCCGCAGGCAGGCCACTCATGTCCGCCCTCCTGGCACCTGCAGCCGCCCTGGGAACTGGGGGGTGGGGAGGGGCAGGCCGGCTCCAAGCTATTTTCTCCCCTCGTCACAGAGATGCCCTTTCCAATTACAGGGTTGGTGATGACTGGAGTGCAGGCACTGCGGACTTTTCCTCTCGAAAAAAAAATATATAGGCCAGGGCTCTTAGTGGGTGGGGGGAGCCACACAGTCAAGAGAGGTTGGTGGGTGCATTACATACTCCCCCACTCCCAAAGTGCCTCCTGGGGATGCACACGAAGGGAGAACCCCGCGGGAGCAGGTGATAGTTCGGGGTTAGGAGTGGGATTCCTAACACTGAAACGGGAAGGGGACTAGAGCCCCGGGAGGTCTCGGAAGGCTCTGCACAGCCCCTGGGGAGGGGCCCTGGGCCAGAGGAAGGGGTGGCGGAGCAGAGCAGGGTGTGGAAGAGCCCGAGGACGAGGCTGCGGTAGGTGGCAGGGCAGCGGCCTGGGCCCCGGGGAAGAGGTTTGGGCAGGGCCTCACCAGGGCGCAGCCTTGCAATTTGATTTCCATTTCAACATGTATTTCAAAACTGCTAACAAAACACATAATCAAACATGTGATTTCCACAGTGTGGCTTGTGGAAAATGCTGGCTTGCTGGTGGGCGTGCGGATCTTGGACACAGGCCCCCCTGCCCCAGGGCCAGCGGCCAGGCCAGGGGCTGGAACACCCCCAGGGGCCCCACAGGCAGCCTGGACAGATCCAGGGGACGGCCGGAGGCTGCTGTGCTCACTGGACCTGGGCTGACTGACCTGGCCACTGGCTCTGCACCAGACTTCTCTCGCACGTAGAAAGGGTCTACCACTAAGAACGCTCGGGAACGAGGGCAGCGATGGGCTCGGGGCGAGACCTGGGCTCACAGCCACCTCGCCCTGGTGCGCTGGGCTACAAATAACGAGGTACGGGCTCTGAATCGCATCTAAATGGAACGAAAAACCCCTTCCTGACAAAAGACCAGGACAATTCACAGCCAGCCCCTCGCAGAGCACAGGACGCCACCGGAGCAGAGGCAGCCAGGGGCCCGGGGGACCAGCAGCAGGCTGCTCCCTCTGTGCATTCCCAGGACCCCGCGCCGGCCAGGCCCTTCAGAGCACGGGGTCACCGTCAGCCTCGCAGGGCGGATGCAGTAGGCAGTGATGGGCACAACAGAGATGACCGCCAGGGGCAGAGCAGGCCGGGAGAAAACAGGGACCTGCACGGGGAGCCCCGCGCCTGAGGACAGACGCAGGACAGCCCACGGATTAATGCAGAGAGAGCCTGCAAGGCACCGGGCCCCAACAAGTGTGTGAAACATAAGTGGTGAGCGAGGACCCTAACAGGCATTTCAAGAGGCGAATTTCCAGAAACTGACACCATTCATCTTCCACCAGGGAGAAGCGCCTGGCGGGCTTCCCGAAGGCCAGCTCCTCTCCCAGTTCGCAGCCGAGGAGGCAGCGCTGCCTGCCCTGACGCCCCCAGCTGCCCAGAGCCAGCTCTGGAAGGCCCACCCGGTGGAGAGTAGGATGTTCTCCTGGCCCCAGATAGCTGAGTTCAGGGGACAGACCGCCCGTCCTCCCAGGTCCCCGGGCAGCGAACCCCAGACCACCCCTTGGAGCCTCGGGGTTATTAAACTTCATAAACTGACCATTCGGATCTTCCCATCCTTCCAGGATGAGGGTAAACCATTTGCTCAGCACCTTACCACACCAGATGCCTCTTCCTAAAGGGCTTAAGCACCCAGGGCGGGCGGGGGTGGGTAGGGGGTGCTGAGGTGGCTAGGTGGGGGCGTCAGGCTGGGGAAGGAGCCAGGGGGAGCAGTGCTCCGAAGCCACCGCCCCTTTACCGGCTGGACTGGCAGACCAGTAACAATGCCGCCCCAGGACCAAAGACCAAGAGCAGCAAAGCAGAGCCCGTGGCTCCCAGGAAGATGGACACAAACGCTAAACCAATCAAAGCCAAAGCATTTTAAATTAACACGTGGTGTCCAACCACGGAGTGTCCAAAGCATGCAAGGGCAGCTCACGTGGGGACATCTGCCAGACAGTCCCCTGCAGTGGCTGCTTCAGAGGGGAAGGCCATTAGTCCCCCGAAGTACCGAAAGAATCCGACGGAACTCGCTCCCCACTCACGACAACAACGACAATGAAACCATGAGGAGGAGGCACGGCCTGAACCTGACACAACCCGCCACTCAGGCCTGCAGCCAGCAGCACACCGTGGTGTGGCCGGGCCACACCCAGCTATGGAGCAGAAGAGGAGAGTGACTGCGACCCAGTGCCCGTCCTCACTGGCGGCACGGGGCCCAGGGAGGGACGGTGGGCGGGCTGACCGCCGCCCGAGGACGCACCAGCTGCTGTGACAGCCACAGGGGCCGGCCTGGCCGCCCCACCAGCCCACAAGTCTGACGCACCTCAGTCACACCCCAACGGGAGTCTTCAATGAACCTGCGACACTCGTTCTAAATTGTATTTTTTAAAAAGCCGTAAATGCATAAGAATAGCCGAAACAGTTCCGAAAAAAAAACAGCAACCGAAGAGCTAGCCTACTGGACATTAAAGCAAATTAGGAAAGGACAGAACTTCAAAGAGACCCACATGTGAAAGGGCTTCGCAGGGAGCCGGGACCTGAAGCAGTGCTCCACACTGACCACTGACCAGCCCTCCCTCGGGGGAGAAATGAATTCCTCCCTCCCTTCTTCCTGCTGCTCCTAAAATTAATTATACAAGAATTAATCATGGCAAATCAAAGAGAAATTAAAGGCTAAAAAACACAGGAAAAGCTGTTTGACTCTGCCTGAAATCAAGGAAAATGACAATGGTGAATGCCATTTGTCACCTGTCAGGGTGGCAGATTTTACAGTCTAAAAATACCAACTGTGAGGGGCCTGGGGACAGAAGGGACGGGGAGCCCGAACGCCAGAGAACGACTGGGTAAGGGCAGTTGGGCGCAGGGGTACGCGCCACCGCCCAGCCCTCTGGACCGCAGGGCGCCCCATGTGCCGAGGGCCAGGCTGCCTGGCAGGCCCCACCTCAGGGCTCTGGGTGCTGGGTGCGCACGTGAATGGGAGGCAGGGGGTAGTTCCAGTGGGAGGACAGGCAGGGAGGGGCACAGGCCCTGGGCAGGAGCTGCAGTGGCAAGGTGCGAGAGCTAGACCCACAAGCGAAAACCCACACACCCCCGCACACCACGTACTTCTAAGCCCCACACCCCAGCATGAGTGCGCAACTGAAGAGAAAGGCCTGGCAGTTTAATCTCACACAACCAGCCAGTGCCTGCTCCTGGGCAGAAAAGCAGATGCAAGTTTGGTGGCTATATCGGTTTTCCTTGAAGAGTTTCATAACTTACTACTTACTTGCAATAAAACATTACTCTGTCCTCAGATGTGGATTTCCTTCTATCCCAGCCTGGAAGGGGAGGGGGCGCCAAAGATGGGGAGAAGTGTGAATTTAAGAGGAGTCGGCTCTGTGCCAGTGGGCTGCCCACCCTCCTCTGCCCTCTGCCCCGCGGAACCCACCGCCCCTTCTGGCAGAGATAGTGGTGGAGTGAGGAGGAGCAGCAGCTTGAGCGAGTTCCGCCCTGCCGCCCCTCCGCCCCTGCTCTGCTTCTAGGGATGGGACTCCCCCTTTGCCCTGCAGGCCAGGTTGGTCCTGGTTTCCCAGGACCCTGGGGCCTCGTCACCCTCACTGCCCCCCACCCCCACACCTCTGTACCTAAGCTGTGCATAGCCCCTCCATTAACTTCTCTCCAGGAAGCCCTACTGAGGGTACTGGGCTGGACGGACCCACATGCTGACGTCTGCCCCCCCAGAAGCAGGATTTCATGGCCAGACTACTGGAGAGCAAAGCGGGATAAGAAAAAGTCCCTTCTATCAACCCTGTGGTCTAAAGCAGCAGGTTCTGAAGCAATGGCAGTTGGGGGTACCCCCAGGGCCCAGCCCCCACACTCCCCTCCAGGGCCGGCTGCAGGGAGGCCCCACAGACTGACAGGCTTCATCCAAGAGGTTTAATCTAAAACCAGCTGGAGGTGCAACCAAGGAAGCAAAACTGGGCTTTCAGTCAAGATGGCAGCGTAGGTAGGCATGGTACTTGCCCCCTCCCAAACCACATCGGAATTACAAATAAACTACAGAGCCACCACCACTCAGAACCGCCCGAAACCTCGCAGAACAGAAGTCCTATAACTGGGGACAAAAGAAGCCACGTCAAGACTGGCGGGAGAGGTGGTGGGGCTGAACGGGCTGGCCCGACACCCAGGTGTGCCAGTTACAAATCGGGAGGGCTGTCTCGGCTGTGGAGCCCCCCCGCCACCCCCCACTGAGGAGCGAGGGGTCCCAGGCCCACGCCAGGCCCCCTGCCCAGGGTTCCAGTGCTGGAAAGACAAGTCCCCGTAACTTCTGGCTGTGAAAACCAGCGGGGACTGTGAATGAGTGAGACTAAGGGCTTCTGGAGTCCCAGGCGTCCCTCTTAAAGGGCCTGCACGCTGACTTCCTCGGACTCACTCCCTCTGAGCTCCAGCGCTGGGACAGCACTTAGAAGGTGCCAGGGTCATACAGGGTGGGAGGCTGAATTGTCCATCAAGGGATGGACAAAGGCAGCTTTTCCCCAGACACAAGTGCTGGCAGAGGCCATTGTTCCTTTGCTGAGCCCTCCCCCAACAGAGCCAGCAGACAGGAGCCATATCTGAGTCTTCATCAACCTGGGTAACACTGTTCACCCCGTCTCAGTGATTCCCTGAGACCCCGCCCCACCCAATTTGCAGGGCCACCCAAGCCTAAAAGCTTCCAATGGCTTGTACAATACATACCAACAGTCTGCCTTGGCTCGTGCTTCAGACCTTCCTGAAATCTCCCCAAGGTTCACAAACCCCGAACAGGCAGCATCTGGCCTCGATGGGCCCTGTGCCTACCCTGAGCAGCCCCGGCCGGCAGGAGCCATAGCCGTTGTTGGTTTGTAATTTGGTCTCCCCTGGGAACCCCAAGCCCAGCACAAGTAGCAGCCATCTGCAGACCGCTCTGTAGCTCACGCCGGGTGGCCGGGGCGGGCACGGGCAGCAGCCGATCTCGGTCTGCCCCAGACCAAGAGGCCCCAGAGCCAGCGCAGCCAGCAGGCAGCCTCAGCCCACACCAAAGCACCCACCAACCGCCCCCACGAGTGGCACACTCAAGAGGCAAACTCACTGGGCACCAGCGCCCCACTGAAGTGCGTCCAGCTCCGTGGAGTGGGCCCCGCACAGCAGACCCTCTAGTCCAGTCCTTGGAACCAATCGGCCTCGGGGCAAATCCCTCCCACTGGTGTGCTGGCTCGACTGCAACGGGAGCATGCACACCGCCCACATCGGGGTGCACCTGAAGCACCCAGCTTGGGGTACAGGGGAGGCTGTGCCACTGGGTCCCACAGGATGCCTAGTACATAAGGCCACTCTACCAGGCCCACGAGACGTGGCAGTTCTATACAACACACAGAAACGAACACAGGGGCTGGCACAACGAGAGGACAAATACGCCTGTCCCAAATGGAAGACCAGAAGGAAACTCCGGGAGAGAACTGGGCAGAGTGGAGACAGGCAATCTAGTAGATGCCGAGTTCAAAGCACTGGCTGTAGGCTGCTCAGTGAAGTCAGGGGACGAGCACAAGGCCTTCGTGAGAAATTCAACAGAGACATGGGAAATACAAAACAGACAAAACACGCAGGAGAGCCAGCCGACGGTGGAGAACAGGACTGGAGTGAAGGGTACGTTCAAGGGAACCGGGAGGATAGGTGAAGGAGAGGATCAAATCTGGAAGATAAGGAAGCAGAAAACACCCAATGAAAACAGAAAAAAAGAGAGAGAATAATAAAAAAATGAAGATAGTTTAAGGAGTCTCTGAGAAAACATCAAGCGTACCAATATTTGTATCATAGGCATGGGGGTGCCAAGGAAAAAAGAGAGAGCAAGGAATTACAAAGCAATTTTTAAAATGATAAAAAACAATTTTCCTAACCTGGCAATGGAAATAGACGTGTAAGTCCAGGAAATGCAGAGTCCAAACAAGATGAACCCAAAGAGGCCCTCTCCACCACGACACATCATAATTAAAATGGCAAAGGTTAAAGACAAAAAGAATCTTAAAAGCAGCAAGAGAAAAGCAGTTAGGTACCTACAGGGGAGCTGATTTCTCAAAAGAAACTTTGCAAGCAGGAGGGACTGACAAGAAATTTTCAAAGTGATGAAAAGCAGGGACCTACAACCAAGATTGCTCTACCAGCAAAGCTGTCATTTAGAATCGAGGACAGATAAAGCGCTTCCCAGACAAGAGAGAGCAAAAGGCATTCATCACCCCAAATGAGTGTTTTAAGAAATGATAAAGGGTCTTCTTTAAGAAGACGAGATCAAAAATCTGAACAATAAAATGGCAATAACTACATATCTATCATCAATTATTTTAAATGCAAATGCATTACATGCTCCAATCAAAAGACACATGGTGGCCGAGTGGGTAACAAAACAAGTCCCTTCCCTGTGCCGTCCACAAGTCACTCTCTCACTTCGGACTGAAAGACACACAATGAATTAAAGCAAAAGGATGGGAAAAAAATATGTCACGAAAATGGAGACCAACGAACAAAAAGTTCAGGTAGCAATACTTACACCAGACAGAAGAGGCTCTAAGACCAAGGCTGTCACAGAGACAAAGAAGGACCCAGCGATTCCACGTCTGAGGATTTACCTGAGGAAACCCAAACCACTAAGTCGAAAAGACACGCACATCCACGTGCTCACTGTGTCCAACGGCCACGACGCGGAAGCAACCTGAGCGCTATCTCGGATGGATGAAGGAAGAAGCGGCGCCTGCGCGCAGAGGAATGTGACACCGTCAGAGAAGCGTGAAATCTGGCCCCTGCACCAACATGGGTGCTGACTGAAATTAAGAGAAAGACCAATGTCATATGGTTTCACTGATGTGTGGAATCTAACAAACAAATTAATGAATAAGCAGAACAGGACCAGATTCGCAGACACACAGAACATTCTGAGGTTGTCAGACATGGACGGGGGTTGGGTGAAAAAGGTGCAGGAATTAGAAAGTACAAGTGGCCAGGACAGAACCGTCACGGGGACGGAACAGCAGCGCAGGGAATGCAGCCCACAGCACTGTGCTGACCACGTGTGGTGTCGGATGAATGACAGGCTTATCAGGGTGACGACCTTGTAAAGCACATAAACGTCTAATCACTGGGTTGTACACCTGACACTAACGTAATATTGTAGGTCAACTGTAGTTAAAAAATAAAATATTATTTTAAAAAAAGAAAACGTAACATAGGCAAATCAGGACTCTAAAACCAACCACCCTGGCTATGTTGAGCATGGGCTGAGACCTGCATTTCTGTACGGTGCCCAGAAGGGCTGGTGCCAGCTCCCTGAGAGCCCACCCACGTCCCATGGCAGAATTCAGAAGAGGGGCAATGAGAGATCGTCCCCGTTGTCCCCCCTCAGCTCTCATCGCTGCACCCAAGGCTGAGTCAGCAAGATGAGAGGAGTTTGGTTCCAAAGCAAAGTTTGGAAGAAGATACAAAACTCTCTATTTTAAGTGGCACGAATATTAATGCAGAAAATTCTAAGGGAGTTACAAAATAACTACTGGAACAAATATGATTTTAAAAGGTCAAAAGATACAAGATTAGTATTTAGAAAAACACTTTCATGTACTGGAAAATGTAGCTTCTGAGGATTCTATTTATAACAGCTTCAAATACCATAAAACAGCAATAAGCTTATCAAAAAGAAACCACGTGAGACCTCTACCTATACAACATGGGTGACACAAACTATGAGGGGCCCCCCAAAACCCTGGAATTTATTTATTAAAAAGTGTGTATTTATTCTCACATGTTTAAACTTTAATCACCTACAAAGTGCTCTCCATTTGATACAATACACCTATGAAGACGTTTTTTCCACTGCTCAAAACAGTTTTGAAATCATCAATTCTGATGCCTTTTAGTGCCGTGGTCGTGTTTTGTTTCACCTCTTCCACGTTGGCAAACCGTTTCCCTTTGAGCACTTCTTTCATCTGGGGAAACAAAAAGAAGTCACTCAGGCCCTGGCTGCTGTGGCTCAGTGGGTGAGTGTCGGTTTGTGAACCGAAAGGTCACTGGTTCGATTCCTAGTCAGAGCACGTGCCTGGGCTGTGGGCCAGGCCCCCAATTGGAGGCATGCAAGAGGCAACCAGTCGATGCATCTCTTGCACATCATGGATGTTTCTCTCCCTCTTTCTCCCTTCCTTCCCCTCTCTCTAAAAAATAAAATAAAATCTTTAAAAACAAAAAAAGTCACTTGAGGTGAGATCAGGTGAATAGGGAGGTGGGACGTGGGGGTCACGCCTTTTTTGGTCAAAAACTGCTGAACACTCAGTGCTCTGTGGGCAGGTGCGCTCATAAATCACCCAGCGTGAAATGGGCAAATGCACTGAAAGAGTCTTCAAAAAAATTCACTGAAGTTGAACATAGCTCTCACTACGCCAATGGGTGCACTGATACAGACGGGTTCCTAGAACACTCACCTAGTGGGGGAAGCCTGTGCTACAAGGGGCCTGCCCTCCAGAAGATAATTCCAGGTTTTTTTGGGTCCCCCCTCATAAAAAAATCTAAGTAACTGGCGAGATATACCATGCCCATGGACTTGAAGAGTCCATATTGCTAAAATGGAAACTCTTCCAAAGTTGATCAATAGCCTTAAAACAATCTCAATCATAATCCCAACTGGATTTTTGTTGTTGACGGTGGTTTTTAAGAATTGACAAGCCAATGGTAAGACTTATTTGGAAATGCCAAAAACTTGGAGTGTTCATAACAATCTTAAAAGAGAAGGATGTAGGCCTTGGCTGGTGTGGCTCAGTGGATTGAGCGCTGGCTTGTGAACCAAAGGGCTGCCGGTTCGATTCCCAGTCAGGTCACATGCCTAGGTTGCAGGCCAGTTCCCCAGTAGGGGGTGCACGAGAGGCAACCACACATTGATGTTTCTCTCCCTCTCTCCCTCCCTTCCCCTCTCTCTAAAAAATAACTAAAATATTTTTAAAAAAAAACAAAAAAAACACAAAAGGATATAGGACTTCCATTTTCTGAGTTCAAGACTTATGCTACAGCCATACAGATCGCCTGGTATTTGCTGAGATGCAAGAAACAGCAGGGGGCCATTTGCTTTGTCATAAAGCCATGAAGCAATTGGATGAACAAAAGCAACTGGATAACAAGCAGTGCCGCACAACTGAAGATCCACATGGGGGGAAAAGCCCACACCACACACAAACACTAATTCAAGATGGATCAGAAACCTAAATATAAAAGCCAACACAATAAAGGTTTATTAGAATAACAGGAAGTCACAGCCTGAGAGAAAATTATTTGCGTAACACACCCCTGGCCAAGGACGGGGTGCAGGACATGAGACTTTGTAGAGCTCAATAATAAAAAGGCAAAGGGCCTCGGCAAACACCCGAGTGAAGAGGAAGCACAAACAGGCAGCCAGGACGCGAAGACGCTGGTTCGGGCGATGAGCACTGACCCCACAAGGAGCTGCCGTTCTGCGCTCAGCAGACGGCCGCCGCCACTCGCCGGCAGAGCCGTGCCGCAGCCAGAGCCCCAGCGCCGGCTGGTGGGAGTGTAAATGTACAGCCACTTTAGAGAAACATCTGGTAGTTGCTTGTGAAACTAAACATACAACTACCCTATGACCCAGCGTTCCAGTCTCAAGTATTTACCCAAGAGAAACGAAAACATAAGTCCACAAAAAGACTTGTCAAGAATGTTCATAGCAGCCTTAGTCATAGCAGCTAAAAGAGAAAAAAGACCAGGTGTCCATCAGTAGGAAAAGGGGCACCAAACACTATGTCCATATAAAGAAACGCTTCTCGGCGACAGAGTGTCACGGGCCACAGCCACACGCAAGGCAGATGACTTTCGAAAACGCAGAAAGGGCACACGCTGCCTGGCTCCTTTCACGTGACATCCAGAGCAGGGAACCTGAGTGTGACCCACAAAGAGCAGGCGGTGCTCACCCCAGCAGTCGGGGCTTTCTGGGGCTGAGGAGGTTCTGCAGTGAAAGGATCACAGCTGCACTCGTGTGTGCAACTGGCGTAATCCTTCAATGACACACTTAAGATTTGCATGTCGCTGTATTAAATTTTATCTAAAAATAAAAATAAAAAGGACCATAAACAAATACTGAATCTAGCCAAATTGTTTGGGAGAAAGGGTACTGATGTCTGCACTTAGTTTGGAAAGTACAGATACATAAAACACGGGCTAGTAGAGGGACAGGCAGACAAGGACAGACAGATGAACAGGTATGTGACAAAGAAATCTGAAAAATCACAGCACATACAATTGTGGACGGTACATCATACTCGATCGTGACAATGAGGCCACTGTGTTACAGTCTGCGTCTTGACTAGGCTGTCTTAGAGCGCACACGTTCTGCTTAAAGAAGTCCGCAGTGACGGTGGCCGCGTGCCACACAGCGCCTCCCGCGCCTCGCCTTTCCCTCGCCCCCGACGGCGCCGCTTCTGTGGTGCCTGGTCTCACCCAGCGGCCACTACGCGGGCCTGCAGCCCAGGAGCGAGAGGCTGCACGGCGAAGCCTGGGTGTGTGGGTGAGTGTAACCGCCTCCGGGACGTGCCCCCACCTTTCTCGGAGTATGGCTTGTGACTGTATTTGCAATCGAGGTTGGCTGAGTCTGTGAACTGAAAGCCAACTGTATTCTGACTTAATTTTATAAGTTTGCAGAATTGCACTAAAAATACAGCAGTGAGAAAAAAATTACAGAACAATCTTTGCAAGAAAATCTTTAGAGAAGCATTAGCAAACATTCAGCATCATGAAAGAAAAACATGTTTTCCAAACAAAATTAGCAGGAAGAGCGGCAGCCACCCTGTCGCGCAACGCTCAGCAGAAAGGCGTGAAGGAAGCCCACCCCGCGGACAGGTGCTTGGGGAGAAGGGCCCCGCCGACCCGCAAAGACCTGGACCCGGAGGTCCCTGGATCAGAGAACCGCAGTTGCCCAGACGCCCCGTGGGGGGCGCTGCCCAGAGGTCTGAGAGGGCGTGTGCTGGAGGGACATGATTTCACCTGCCCCGTTAGACAGTTCTGCCCCCTAAAGGACCCACGACCAGCACGCGTCACTTTTGTAATTACAAACTCATCACAGGACCAAATACATCGTGTTTACACGCAAGAAGCCGAGTGCAGCACCTTCTTGAGACCATTTTCTTAAGGGGAAGTCAGGCTTTGCAGAAGCTCACACAGAGCCACCTCCTCGGGGTCATCTGCTTGTCACATCAAGGCCGTCTCAGGCGTGCTGCCGAGGCCCCAGCGCACCCCTCGAGCGTGGCCCACCCTAACCCTCCACAGGGGCCCCGAGTTGGACAGAGGACGGGAAACCTGTGCCGTCCTGGCCAGGAGTGAGCCACGTCGCTGCCTGGGAACGAGAGATGAACTTACTCTGCAGCCACCGCTCTCGCCTCAGCTTCCGTTTCTCCTTCTTGGGCAAAACCGACTTCGCCTCAGCACCTGAGGACAGAGCACACGTGTGGTGAGTGGAGCACGCCATTCCCGCAGGACAGAGCCTGAAGCTCCCCACCCACAAAGCCTGGGAGCAGAACTGGGCGGGACAGACAGCGCCAGACAGCACCGCTGCCCCACGGACCACCGTCCCGCAGCGGCGGGGTTGCACTGGGGGTAAGGCCGGCCCCAGCCTCTCCCAGCCCTCGGGGAAAAACAGAGCGGCAGCTCCTGTGGTGCTGCAGACCCCACGCTGCACGTCAGCACAAAGTCAGGGGGGCCCCACGCACAGATGTCCCTCTGAAGCAAGCGCCTGGCGCTTACCACAGGCTGCCCCAGGAAGCCCAGGCAGGCCTCCGCCTTCCCCCTCCCTACCCCGACCCAGGGACGACCTTCAGGAGAGCTGCGGCTTAAGCGTGCTGCCCAGGGGGGGGCCACACAGCTCCAAGAGGACCCATGAGCAAGCGAGAACTGGGTGGGCATCTCACAGTGCCCAGGGTCCTCTTCTGCTGAGCCCAGGACAGTGCCCCACTTCCTGGACGTCTCTGCACAGGTGCTGTCGGAAGCCAAGAGGATTCAGGTGAGTACAGTCCAAGCGACAGGTGACCCCACATCGTGTCCCTGAACCAACCGGGGAACCCACTCCCTTCAGACGCGTCTTCTCCCAGAGCCCTCTGCCCACCCTCGCCTGCCCACGTGGGGCTGCGTCCCCGGTCCCGGCTGCCAGTGTCAGGGTGTGGGGCACAACACACGCCTTCTGCTCTGCTGCCCGGGACAGCTCTGCCATCAAGTCGCCGGCCACCCACGGCCCTTCTCACTGCCCGCCCCTCCCCTCAGAGGCTGTGCCGTCCCCAAGCACTGTCTGCTCGCTGTGGTGACTTCAACCCCCAGGTCTGCAGCCTCCCTCCAGCACCACCTGTCCTCGCCACCCATGGCCTGTCTCACACCTCTACTGTCATGGGCTGAACTGTCCCCCAATTCACACATTGAAGCCCTAATCCCAGCACCTCAGAACTGGCAGTTCTGGAGGAGAGGGTCTTTAATGAGGTAATTAAGTTGAAACGAGGCCTTGCGGGTGGGTTCTAATCCAGTAAGACTGGTGTCCCTATGACAGAGGAGATGAGGACACAGACATGCACAGAGGGATGACGACGCAAGGACACAGGGAGGAGACAGCCATCTACACACCAAGGAGAGAGACCTCAGGAGGAGCCAGCCCTTCGAGACCTTGACCTCAGACTTCTGTCCTCCAGGACTGGGAGAAATCAATGTCCGTTGTTTGAGCCACCCGGACTGTGGCTTTGGTGCGGCCACCCGAGCTGACCGAGACACTCGTCTCCTCCTGACCAGCAGCATGGCGCGCCCCGCACTCAGTCAGGCCTCCCCGCCCCGCCTGCCACTGCCTGTGAGGAAGTACAGCAATGCATGCCACCAGGGAACAGGGCCCCATCACACTCTCTGGCCTGGGACACTTGCTAACTACCTGAAGACACCTGATGGCAGTAAAGGAGCACTGGGCACATTTATGTCAGTGACCTCACGATGAGTCCCATTTTACAGATGAAAAAAGCGAGGCTCAGGGACGCTGGGTCATGGGGAGCTGCTGTGGACCAGGCCTGGAATACAGTATGACATGTGAGCCCACAGCCACCAGGCCTCTGCAGCAGCATCTCCAGGAGGGGCCCCGCTGAGGCTGCACCAGCACCCCTGGGATCAGGCCACTGGAGGGGCACTGGGAACTTGGGACCTGGGGGTTTATTCCCCCAAGTAAACCAGGAACCAAGGTGTGGACACAGGCGCCACCCCTCAGAGCACCCAGATGGGTGCACGGCCCCGACCGCAAAACACGGAGCATCTCAGACCTGCCTCGCTGACCCCCGGGCTGCCGCCTCCTTCGCGGCAGGCAGAGGGGCGGGCAGCGAGGTACAGGACCCCTCGCCCCCAGACAGGCACACTTGGTGGGAGGGCCACCGAGGTGCAGCGTGGGCCCCACTGCCCCGGGCGTGAACCATTGCACCATGCCAGCCACGCCTGGGTCCCAGCTGGACAAAGATTGCCACGGTGTGTCAGAAGGCACCTTGTGGCTCCAAGAAGATGTGGGCAGTGCCAGCTGGTGTGTCAGGTGGCACTGGACTCTGCATGGACGGGCCGGACACTCAGACAGAGCCCAACCCGAGGGCAGGAGGGGAACACACTGGGGAAGTGGACACTACCAGGCTGGCGGGCGCGCTGTTCCAGGAGCACAAAGGCCACATGGTCCAATGACTGTCTGCCCAACGTCAGCATGTGGCCTGTGGGCACCATGGGAGGGCCTGGGTCGGAGACGCTGGACCTGCGGCAGCATCTCTGCTTCCGCTTGCTCTAAAAACAGAGCGAGCTCCAGGCTGGCCACACTTCCTTGGCCTTACCGGGTTCCCCAGGGACGAGGTGCGGAAAGCCCCGGACGCTCTACGCAAGATGCACGCCCCGACTCATCCTTCCCTCCCGCAGGTCTTCTTGGCCGTTACAACAGGCCCACGGCGTCCACGGACAAACAACACAGAGACAAGCCCTGTCAAAGCCAGGTGGTGATCCTGCTCGTGTTAGAAACTCATATAAACCCTGTAGCACATGACTTCACGGAAGTTACAGCCCTTTGCCAAGAGGGAGGCCCCATGTGCTGGGCCCGTGTTGCACTTCCGCACACGCGGAAAGCCAGCACTGCAGCCCGCCGGCCACAGGGGAGGGGACAAGGCGCCCAGCAGCGTTTCTGAGGAATGACAGCGAGAGTGACTGCGCGCGCCGGGGCTGGCCATCCCAGCCTGAGCACTCAACCTGAACCCGGGCAGGCACCGGGAAGGCAAAGAGCAAAATCCTCCAGAACCTAAGGTAAAACCAACGTTAAAACAATCAGCGACAAGTGCTGGCGAGGGTGTGGAGCAAAGAAAACCCTCGTGCACTGTTGGTGGGAATGCAGCCTGGTGCAGCCTCTGTGGAAAGCAGTATGGAGATACCTCAAACAATTAAAAAACAGATCTGCCTTTTGACCCAGCGATCCCACTTCTGGGAACATATCCAAAGAAACTCAAAACACTAATTTGAAAGAACATAAACACGCCTATGTTCATTGCAGCGTTATTTACAATCACCAAGATATGGAAGCAGCCCACGTCCATCAGTAGATGAGTGGGCAAAACAACTGTGGGACATTTACACAATGGAATACTGCTCAGCCATAAAGAGAAGAAAGTTTTAGCCTTCGCATCAGTACGGATGGATCTGCAGAACATGATGCTAAGTGAAATAAGCCAGTCAGAGAAAGACAAATACCATATGATTTCGTTCCTGTGTGGAATCTACTGAACAAACTGAACTAACGAGGAAAATGGGGACAGACTCATGGGGAGCAGGGTGACAGCTAAGGGAGGTGGAGGGACTGAGCAAAAAGGAAAAAGGACTCAGACATGGACAACAGGGTGGTGATTGCAGAGGGGCGGGGACACAAGGGGACTAAATGGTAACGGAAGAACAAATACAATACAAAAACATTACTTGGAGAAAAACAAAGTCAACCAACCAAGTGAGCACAGGTGGGAAGGGTGGGCTGGCCACCCGGGGCCCCTGCTCGGCAGACCAGGCTTCTCCCCAGTGCCCGAGCCCTGCCCGGTGCCCATGCCGAGGTGCCTGCACGGCCCTCGGGTGGCAGCGGTCACCGCAGGTATGGACCAGAACGGCACCCAGCACCCCGGAGAGGAGGCCTGGTGCAGCTCGGGCAGACCGCCTCACAGGAGAGCGGAAGGTAAAGCGCTCCTGCGTATAGCAGAACCACGAGCTTCGGAGCTCTGCTTGGAGAGACATGCCTCGGCAGCTGTCCGACCCGTCGGCGCCTCAGTGTGCTCACCCGGAAAACGGGAGCGCAACCATGGCGGTGCTGGTGAGGTCAGTAGCCCCTGCTCTGTTCTCGGAAAGGAGCCCTGGGGAAGAGAAGGCTCAGTTCCAGCGAGGAGACGCCCGTCTGCCTGCCCCAGCGCCTCCCGTGCCAGGCGGCCCAACCCGCTCTCCCAGTCCACATGAGTCACCATGGCTGCCACCACTGCAGGACGGTCAGAGGGCAGGAGTTGGTTCCCCAGGGTTTGCGTTTCAGAAGGGCACGGATAGCACACGAGCACATTCTAACGGAACCGTAAGCAAAATCAGTATGTGATCAGCCTTTCTACAAATGACGTCACCAGCGCCGTGTGACAGTGCTGGGGCGAGAGAACTCAGGCTGTGGCTGACGTGACCTGATCGTAAAATGCAAAGGCATCCGCGCTACCGACAGTCTCCTCGCCACAGCGATAAACGTAACCTAAGACACAGATCTGGGGGAAATAAGGCAGAAATCATTCACGCCCCTCTGGAAGGTCCCAATAGATTAATATGTAAACAAAAAATAAAGCCATGAAGGCACTACAAAAAACACAGAAGAGTTACAAAACACGAAGAAAACATAGATTTGACTGCATACAAATTTAAAACCTCAGCAGGGAAAAAAAAGTATGTGAACAAATTCAAAAGGCACTTATAGATGGGGGGGCGGGGTAAACATCTGCAGATAACAAAACAGGTCCTTCCTATGTAAAGCGCTCTCCCCAACCAGTAAGAAAAAGCCTAGGAGAAAACCGGGAAAGGGACACGAATGGGCCACTCGGACAGAAACGCGGCCGGTGAAAGCTCATTCTAACAGCACATTCCACAACGCAGACCCGACTGTCCACTCTCCCCTCTCAGGGCAGAGAACCGCACCTGCACCCAGCTGGCGCTGGCACGAACCGGCGGCAGACTCATGCACACCGCGCGGCGGCTCCACGGGCAGTGTTCACACGGCAAACTGGCACTGCCTGCTGGCATTTTCAGTGTCCACACATTCGCCTTAGCAATTCCACCGCTATAGTTGTTTTTTTTTAAGATTTTATTTATTTATTTTTAGAGAGAGGGGACGGAAGGGAGAAAGAGAGGGAGAGAAACTCACACGCCCCCTACCAGGGACCTGGCCTGCAACTCAGGCATGTGCCCTGACTGGGAATCGAACCAGCGACCCTTTGGCCTGCAGGCCGGCACTCAATCCACTGAGCTGCACCAGTCAGGGCCTCCACGGCTATAAATTTATCTGCAAACGTATTCACTCATGTTCACAGATGTGCAGTCCCATCACTGAACAAATCTCGACAGCTGGCAAAGGAACAAGGTCATTGTGTGCCAGCCATCACCGTAAGGGCCAGGGCACAACCGTGTGCAGGGAGAAGGGCGGGGACAGAGACGCCTGTGGTGGCGAAGTCCGCACCGAGGCCCGGCCCTCAGTTTTCACACCGACGTGCACCACGTCCCATCCTGCTACTGAGGAAGCAGCGGTGTGGGCATCAGCTCAGGATGGGCTCCATAGGGACACGCAGGGCCAAGAGGACGGCCCAGCGCCAGGCAGCCGGAGAAGCAGCCGGAACACAGGCAGGCCGGGCCGCCCGCTCTGGGCACGGCTGGAAACGAGTGGTCACCCACAGAGGGTGCAGGGGCCGTGCTTCGCTCATTTTCTCTGCGTCCAGGTTTTCTTCATTATTTATACTGCGCCTTTGTAATTAGGTGGCCATTTAAAAACCCAAAGATATAAAAAAAATTGGGGACGAATTGCCTCATCAGACAATGTCCTGAAAGGGAACTGGCAAGATTACAAACGCAACGGCCCCATCGACGTGTTTTTCAAAACCCGGACGCCCAGTGTTGTTGCTAACACACCCCTTTGTTGCAACACCTGTCTCACTATGAACCCGTAGGTGCCCCAAACCACTGAGTGTGTCAGAAGGACAGACTCCAAACCCCGGGGTCGACTCCTCACGGAGAGCCACACCATGGTGATCGCTGCAGTAGTTGGAAGGCCTTGGGACGAAAAGCTGTCCTCCTTCAGAGGCAGCCCCGGGAGGACAGGTGGCCCCCCAAGGCCCCAACCAACAGACAGGAAGGAATCAGCAGCACCCATGGGTGAACAAGGGTGCAGGGGCCCTCCTGGGGGTGCAGGATCCAGCCTCCAGTGCTCCCCTCCGGGCAGACTGTCCTGCCACTGCCTGCCCCCCACCCAGCATGACAGGAGTGACTCCTGCCTGGCCCCCAATTCCCCGCTCTCCCCACCGCCTGCACCACCCTCCTGTCTCTGTCACCTTCTTGAGATTATCAGCAGGAGGGACGGACCCAGGGCGCACTGAGGCCCATGGGCTTGGCACCTCGGACCTGCCCACACTGCATCTCTCTCAGCACAGGCGCACACACCCCTGCAGGTGTCTACAGGCCGTGAGTCGGCCCTCCCACACACCGCTGCGCTGCCCCGAGGCCGGGGAGAACTCACTGGGACACCAGCAGCTGCAGCTTGTTCCAAAGTGGGGGGAGAGGGGAATTCACGCGCAGCGCAAGGCCCACACGCAGCCACAAACAACGCCAGGCGGTCCGTCCAGAACTGGCTCCCCCGACGCAGTCATTCCCTCTCCACATCCCCTACTCCAGTCAGTGCCCCCTTCACAGCGGCAGGCGGGGGGAGGCGAGGAAGGGAAGCAGCCTGGCAGCCTGTGCAACCCCTGACTGCAAGGCTGGAGGGAAGGTGGGAAGAGTCTTCGAAAGGGTCTTGGCAAAAACCTCTGAACAACCCCTGGAAAGCTCTCAGTTCCCCGCGTGCTGGAGCCCCGCCTTCTGCCACACCTCTCCAGAGGCAGGAGGGGCCTCTCCGATCTCAGCGTGGCTGCAGGAGACGCAGCTTTGCCGCCCTCTGCTGAGCAGCCCTGCGCCTGCACCTGCTCTGCGCTTCCATCTCAGAGGAAACCCTACGGTGGGTCAGAAGCACAGAGGAAGGAACAGGGAAAGCGCAGTCACGGCACTGTGGTCTCTCTGCTTGCAGGACAGGGGCGTCTCCGCAGCACAGGCCTAGGGACAGAGAAGGCAGGTGCACATGCCCCGGGTGACCCTGTAGCAAAGTCCCTCCACTGCGGCCTCCTTGTCCACCGCCCCTTCCCCAACCTCTCCCGCCAGAGAGCCCAGCAGGCTTGCTTCCAGCGGTCCCCTGGTGCCTCCCAGCCGCCCAGCGTGCTGGCAGTGCTGAGGCTCTTCACTCCCGTCCCTCTGCGCCTGTGCCCCTGCGCAGGCCTGCCCTCCTGCAAGCCCATCCCCCCTGCCCACCCTCCGGCATGAGTCTGGGGCTGGCGACGCCCACCGGGGCCCAGGATGGAGTACTAGTCCAGCACCCCAGGTGCCTGTCTGAGGACTGAGCGGGCTTGTTCTCTGCAACTTCCCAGCATTAAAAGAATACAGGGCTAGAAGTAGAACGGCTGGAAAGCAACCTGTGTGGGGGAGGAACGCACTGCCACACACCCTTGCGTCCCCACGCCAAGAAAGGACACAGAGGACCCAGGAAGCTGCTTCACAGGCAGGTCCATGAGCCCAGGGGCCCTGACCCTCAGGCAAAGCCAAGCTTGGCTGGCGCTGGCTGGGGGTCACCCGCAAGGGGGAGCTAGGTTGGTGGGGATGAGGTTGTCTGCAGCGGGGTGGGGGTGGGGACAGCCTCTGGCTTAGTGGTTCCCCCACAGGCAGCATGGAGCCCCTGCCTGCAACGGAGACAGAAGGGACACTGGGGCCAGACGGGGCACCAAAGGCCGCAGGGCTCCAAAGGCTCCGTATGGAAACCCAGGAGCAGGCCACCAGCAGAGCAGGCCCCACACGTCCTGAGGCTGGGGGGCCTGTGGGGGAGCACATCTGCCAGAGGAGGGGAGCACACACGAGCCCATGGTGGAAGCAAAATGGACGTTCACCCACCCGGAGGGAGGGCCCCACGACGAGGCCAGGCTCCCCTGTGAGTGGGCTTAGCCTCTCCCAGTGCACAGGGGCTGCAAGGCACAGACACAGCAGCAGAGCCACAGGGAGCAGTTCTATTTGTGACTCAGCCCAGGGCGAAGGCCCGAAGGAAGGACGTGTGTGCACCAATCCAGGCAGACAGGCGCCCTTGCCTTGCCCAGGAGATCACTGAGCAGTGAGCACATGAGTCATCAGATGCCATTTTTCACATGACCTGCCCCCGTCCCAAGCCACTAGGCCCAGCTCAGGCCTGGGGACCATTAGGCCCATTGTTCCCCTGCCAGATCCAGGCACTGGCCAATAAGGAGGCCAGACTGAAGAGCGGCTAAAGAGGGAGGCTCGGGTAGGGAAGAGGCCGAGACACAGACACTGGCACCAGGAACCCGGAGCATCTGGACACCTGGGGGGCTCCTGTGGGCTCCAGCAGCTGTGGGACAAGGACTTGGGTGAGCACAGCGCAGAACCACAGGACCTTCACGGAGACGAGAGATGAGAGGGCTGCTGTGTTCCTGTGGCTGCCAAGCACGACCCCTGGGCCAGGGTGCCACACTTGGTGGCATCAAAGACCCCTGAAGGGTGTGTGAAAGCAAGGCTCGGCAGGTCTGGGATGAGGCCCCCATGGTGCTGGTGCTGACCTGGGACGACCTCAGGGTTCGACAGAGCTTCAGCTCCTCTCTCCATGCAGGCGGAGCTGTGACGATGTCCTGCAGAGGACCACCCAGCAGTCCCAGAGGGAGGTCCCAACGGCCTTCCCCTTCCCAGCTGGGGCCTCACAGCTCTGAGTTCGGCAGAGGGAGGACCCAGCACCCACAGTGGGGCTTGGCCTCTCCCAGCACTGCATCCTTGTCTGTGAAAGGGGACACAGTGGGCCAGCCCCTCGCTGACACGGGAGTACCGTTGGGCAGCACAGCTGAAGGATCCCAGAAGGACCCGCCGGGGAGGCCCATGCAGCACACCTGCCGGCAGATGCCACGCTCATCTGAGGCGTGAGGAAGTCATGGTCCCGGGAAGCTACATGGATGCCCCCAAATCCAGCAGCCAGCAAAGCACAACACCAGGACCCAACTCAGGTTTGCAACTGTAAACCAATGCTCTGTGCCCCCAACTCCCTGCAAACTGCTCGGGGACGCTGGCTGTGCACAGATGGCTTCTCCTTCTGGGTTCATGCACCACCAACAGGCAAGGCAAAACGCCAACCTGGACGAACAAGGCAGGGCCCATCCCACAGGCAGAAGGCAGACTTGGCCCCACACCCACCAGGGGAGGCAGGAAGGAGAGAAGGACCCAGGGTGACGGGCAGGAGAGGCGGGAACAGCCGCCACAGGAAAGTGTCAGAAGACAGCATTTGTCGCTCTCTGGTGGAATACCTGTCTCAGCAATTTAAAAAAACCCTAGAAGACTTTTTCTATGAAACAACAAATAGCTAACCACGATAATACATAAAGCGCTCATTCAGAGTTAAGAAAGGCAGTCAGAACCGCCCCAAACACACAGACAAGCTGTAAGAGAATCAGTGAACACACAGACAACTGTTTGATCACATTGCTCACCCAAGAAACTTCTGAAAAATGAGGACTGCCAGCAATACCCTCTCCACGGGAAGCTCTGTGGCCATGAAGGTGAGGAAGGCCGAAGCCTTCCCTCACAAATACCTTCCTCCATTCGTTACCCTGCATGTTTTCCTTCCCACGGTTTGGGCCCTGCAAGGCTATAAATGCACCGTTCTTTGCTCAGACGTTACAGAAGCCAGGTTCTCATCACCCCTTTGAGCTTCTCATCACTGCTGTTAAGCCCGCATGGCGTGCGCTGCACACATTAGTAAACTGGTTTTCTCTTGTTCATCTTCTTTTATGAATCTAATTTGCAGGCTCCCTAGGAGGGCAGGGGAAAAACGTTTGCTCTCTGCAGTGTCAATGCACAAGGAATGGCAAGGACAGTCAGATTCACCTCCCCAGTGACATAACAAAATCCAGAGCAATGATGCAAATGAACAACATTACCCCACAAAAGATGCTTGATGTATGAGGTCAGTCCAGAGAGTGTCTAGCCATGTACTATGAAAAACAGAAATATTTATTGAAGAAGATACAAGATACAAGAAACATTGTACACAGGACAGTGACCCTCAGTCCCCTTCAATGTAGGCTCCTTGGGACCTCACACAGTTCTCCCAATCACCATCAGCTGCCCTGTCATATTTTCCTGAATCTCATTGACGGTCTGATATCTATTCCCTTTTAAAAGTGATTTTAGTTTGGAGAAAAGCCAGAAGTTGCAGGTGCCAAATCTGGGCTGTAGTGGGGCTGAGTCACCTGGGTGATTTGATGTTTCACCCAAAACTCTGCATGCAACGTGATGTATGAGCAGGCATGTTTTCATGATGAAGCTGCCAATCACCAGTTGCCATAGCTGCAGCCTTCTGAATCACCCAAATAGTTTCCATGGAGGAATGTTCAAGCTTAATGCAAAATTTGATGCAGATTCACTCCTCTACTCACTGAGTCATTTCGAATGTGATGGCCACACAGTACACACGGTCACTCAATGGGTCTAACACCCCCACCGATTAGTACAGAAAGTCATCATTGTTCACGCATGCGCATTCCAGTCCACTCTCCTTGGCTGTCAGGTTACATCGATGTTGAGCAAACCATGCTTGTTACATTAAAAATGGCTGGACTTTTCCGGACAGACCTCATAAGTCCAGCCAATGAAATATTCACACCTTACAACTCTAAGCTGTTTACCAACTGTAGATGGAAACCTGGAAAATGATACTAAAAATCTGGGTGCTGCTTAGCCATCCAACAAGAAAAGTCTGTACGTATTTCACTAGGGAACCAACCATGAGAATACAAAGACAGTTAAAGCGGTGAGACAAACAGGACAGCAACGAACGAGTATAGAGATGAAACGTGCAGTGGGATGGACTCAGTGGAACAGCTACGCCGACAGAGCACAGCAGGGTTACAGAGAGACTAGGCCCAACGGCCCTGCCCCGAGGCCTGAGTGCTGCTAACGAGGTTAGACACCTCCAGTATTTACATGCTCAACCACACAAGTGCAGCTCACACCCCAGCAGCTGCAGCGGCAGCGGTAGGGTTTCCCTCCAGACAGGGCAGTGCACCCACCCCGTCCTTGAGAGCTCACCCCACCCCGGGGTAGCAAAGGGGAGCAGACCCGCTCACCGCCTCCGGGGATGCTCAGGTGAAAAGCTCTGGCCAAGAGCTCAGCTGGATCAGAGAAACGCCAGGAAAAAGGGGGGCGGTGGTGCTGCTGTGCAGTGTGGGCCCTCGTTTGCTCCCTGATTTTTACAAAGAAACTTTATGAGGCAGTCGTGGAGATGTGGGCACTGTGTGTTTATTTGATAAAAAGAAATGACTGCTAATTTGCTTAGATGTAATAACAGCATTGTAGGCAGCTTTTTTTTAAGAGTCCTTAGAAAGAGATACTAACGAATACATGAAGGAAAATGTTTGCTTCAAAATAAGGCGGTACGGGTGTGTTAAAGGTGGCTGATGGGCACATGGGATTTCTTTATACCATTCTTTCTAGTTTAATAAATCTTAACTTTTTCCATTAATAAAAACCTTTTTTAAATGCACAGGCAATTGAAACTTGCCTCGACCCATGCGCACGAATACCTCAAAGCCGGCCAGCCCCGAAAACACGCACGCCCTCTCACCTCTCCTGATGGAAGTAACGCTCCTCGTGTCCAGGTCCAGCTTCTGCACCAAGGCGCCAGGGTCTATCTGGGTCCTGGCAAAGATGTTGGTGTTCACGAAAGCCCACTCCTACAAAGGAAAGAAAGAAGACCGCGTTAAGACTCGCTACATGGCTTTGTGGTGAAATGCAAGGCCCATGAAAAGGTAGGGAGACCCCAGGGCGAAGGCCTCAAGCTGCTCAGGGTCTGGCCCTGCTACCTGCGTAGGAGGACCCGGGGAACCTGTCCTTACTCCTCAGCAGGGGAGCCCAGGACCCTCGGCGCTCAGACCCCAGAGCCCTACAGCAACCCCCTCCTGCCTGCCTCAATCACCAGGGAGCTGGGCTCTTGGTTTAAGAACATCTCGGACCAGACTCAGGATCTCCTCCCAAACCCCTCATCTTCTCACTCCTACGGCACTCCCCCACTTCACATCCCTTCCTCCACCATGGCCCTGTCTCTCCCAGGCCTGCTTCCAGCCCGCATTCTTCCCGACATCAGGGTTCAGAACCCTCCACGTCGCTCTGCGCATCACATGTGCTCGCCCAGAACCCACCTCCCACGCCCATCCAGCCCATTCCAGGGCCAAGCTCCCGGACAGGTGCCTCGGGAGGGACTTCAGCACCCACCCGAAGGGAGTCACACACCAACGGACAGGATGCGGATGGCTCGGAAACTGGCCTGAGCACCACGATGGTGCCAGGCTGAATGTGCCCGCCCAGAGTGCCCGACAGAGAAGCCCTGGCTCTTGGCGGCTTCCCAGGCGTGGTGAACGGGAGACCTCAGGGAACTCTCATGGGGAGCAGCGCTGGAGCCTGGGGGACACCGGGCAGAGGGGAAGGCCATTTCAGCTGACACCGCCCCACAAAGAGGAGCCCCCAGCCACTCCCGGAAGTCACTCAGCTTCTCTCTGCCACTTCAGTGTTTTCCACAGGGTACTTTTTATCTCATTACTTCACCTTCTGGAGCTTAATATAAAAGCTGTTGATGTCACACAGACTGTTTGTCACAGATCACAGTGTCATTATGTGGCTAGAAATCAGCATTCTGTTCAATTATCTATTCCACGTTAAAGTTCAATGACCATGTTTTTTTTTTTTTAAGACTTTATTTATTTATTTTTAGACAGAAAGGAAGGGAGGGAGAAAGAGATGGAGAGAAACATCAATGTGTGGTTGCATCTCACGCGCCCCCAACTGGGGACCTGGCCTGCAACCCAGGCATGTGCCCTGACTGGGAATCGAACCGCCACACTTTTTTTTAATACAAGGCATCTTTATTGCTTTTTGTCTCGGAGTCTGCCTCGCCCTGGTAAGGTTTTCTTTTTTCCTCTCTCTTGTTTGGTGCCTTTAGGTCTTTCGTATCATAGGCAAACCTACTTTGTAGTCTGCCTAACGACTCTGTTTCTGACTTCAGAGGAGTCTACTGCTGAGGCTTACTCTGTCTGCTAACTGTTGCTCACGGCGGGCTGCTTCCTTATTACTTTAACTGCAGTCTTGGGTCCGGCAGGATTTTATCTGCTGAAGGAATCCCACCTGACCTGGCCAGCACAGGAAATAGAAGCTGGGGCTGGGGGTGTGGCAGACCGTCTCCCCAGCTACCATTTAACTGGTGAAAATTATAAGTCTCATTAAGAACAGAAAGAATTTATGGCATATCAGAAACTACCGCAGGAGCTTTATCCCTTCCCCCAGTTCCCAGTCCGTGGCTATGGTTTCACGGGCATGGAGGCGGCCAGCAAGTCCCTCATTCCACCAAGCTGTGCAGACTCTAATCCAAGAAGGTAAGGCCAGAGAACCAGGGTTTCCTCCCCCTTCCCCTCCCCCCTCCACTTGTTGGGCAGATGATCCACCCTAGGGAGGGAAGGTCTAGGGTCCTGGGGTCTGGCTGTCCTCACCCAGCTTTGTAGAGTGAAGCTACTCACAAGCCAAGGAGATTAGGGGCCGCCTCCCAGCTCCACTTGTACAGAGGGGTGTCACCAGGGAGAGGCTGAAGCTGCCCCTGCCCTCCGAGGAGGGGACTGACTCTATCAGGACGGAATGAGGTAAAGCCCATGCCTAAGGGTGGCGTGGGACACTGGGGATCTGTGTAGCCTGCGCAGCTCACAGCACAGCAGCGCTGGCAGCCACCAGCCACCTGGCCATGCCCACAGAGTGTACAGAGAGAACACCACAAAAACAGCCAAGAGCCCCCCCGGGATCGCATTCCACCCTGCAGTCCGGGCTGCACCCTCTCAGGAGCAACCACTACTGGATGGGCCCCCTGGAAAGCACACCCAAGCAAACACCACGCAGGGCAAAGGGCCCTGGGCACGGGGGCCCAGGCACAAGCTCTGAGCCAGCGCTGGCTGAGCGATCCCAGGCGCTACTCCAGGAGCACCTGCAGGACAACGCGTGACAGTCTGCAGGCCGAGGGGCTGTAGGCCACGCTGGCTCAGGGGCGGTCAGGGGAAACTCGAGAGCTTCCGGCCCCTGGCTGAAGGTGGGTCAAAATCAAACTCCCAATGGCGACAGCAGCCTACGGGCCTCACACGCATCCAGTGGTGAAGGGCCGAAACCTAACTGGATGAGGGGCTTACCCACACTCTGACCAACAGTGGCTTATACTGAATCCAGGAAGCCAGGCGAAAAGATTAACACGACAACAACAAAAATACGAGCAAGGAGACTGAAGGCTGCACACTGGAGGCTGCATGCAGTTCCGAGCCAGGCCAATACACAAGTAAAAAGACCAGGCAAACAGCATCAGTCCCCTGGGGGCGCCACAGTGCACTCCCCACAGTGCCGTTTTCCACAGCGACCAAGTTTGACGCGCACAGAGAAACAGGAAAGCGTGACGAAGGTAGCTGCAGCTTCATTAAGGGACCCGCATGTTGGACTTACTGAGACTTCAAAACAGCAGTTGCAAATGAGGCCACAGCTCTAAAAGAGACACTGTCTACAGAACTGCAGGGGCGTATGCTGACATCTCACCAAACAGAGCCTATCAGGAAGAGAGAGAAACTATTAAAACATAAAATAAAATCTGGAGTCAGGACATACAGTGATCAAATTTCACTTGAGAGCTTCCAAACAAGAGCTGAACTGCCAGCGAAAAGAATCAGCAAATTTAAAGACAGATCGACGGGTCTGAAGAAAAGAGAGAAAGACAGCATGACAGAAAAATCAATGGAAGCAAGTTTACAGAACAGCCAGCCTTAAGACGTGAAGATGCAGGGACACCTGACGGAGACAGAGTGGCCAGGCCAGCAGCGGGAGCGCCACCCATTACACACCTGACATCGATTACAGAACACGCAGTCACTCGCACCCCACCCCAACAGAAGAACCCTCCACCGAAAGGAATCACCGGCCACGAGCCCAACAGGAAAAGCTGGACTTGGCATCTCCTGCAAGAAATCGACTCCCCAGAGGGTCTCAGCCTATGAGAAACCATCACCACCCTAAATTCTTCCTTTTCTTCAATGGCCTTTTGTTCAAAACAACCTCTCCAAAGTCCTTCTTTTTTTTCCGTAAAATAACTCCTTTAATTGTTGGACTTGCCTGTGGCTTTTGCTGTAGCTTGCTTGTCCCAAATGTCCCAAGCCGCATTTTTTGCCGCTCAAAAGCGCGGGGAAAGTCAACCTCTCATCCGCTATCTCAACGTGAAATGAACCTAGAGGCCACCGAACGACGCGGATCCAGAAGGCACGCAGGTGGGGAACCACAGGGCCGAAGCCAGCGCACGACCCCCGGATGACACAGTGCGGCGCCCAACCCACCCCCGCCGACCCTGCCCCTGTCCCAGCCAGCCCCGTTCCACACACACTCCAGCCATCACGGCCGCCCTCGGCCCCTACTCTACCTTCTTCCCCACTCCGCCGGCCGAGGCCTGCGTGGGGGCCGCCTCCTGGGCCGGAGGAGCGAGGCCGGGCGCGGATTCCCCCGTGAGTCTCACGGCAGCCTGGTGCACACGGGCTCGCAGTCCCCTTACTTTCCCCATGTCTCAGGTTGAGAACCACAGTGGACCGGAAGCAGCGGGTGCACGAGGTGGAGCCTGCTGGAAGCTGATCCGGCGCTCTCTCCGCCCGGAGGAAACGGGAGCCCAGGAGCCCAGGTTCCGAGATCCTCCCCGCAGCGATCGTGTAGTCGCTCGGGAGGGGCGTGGCCATGTGTCCGCTCCGCCCCCGAAACGCTCCGCCTCTCAGGCAGACAGGGTCTAATTGCTGGAATCTGAGCAGCCTCCTTGCGACTTGGGTACGATGAATGTGGAGCTAGATGGAACTAGGTCGTTGAAAACACACTAGTGTGTTGTCACACGACCCTTGTGCCTTTCATACAGTCTCTGGAGGGGAAAAAGAATCAGAAGGCTGGAGCGGGGGCTTGCATATTATCAGAAGCGGTGACCTGCGAGATCTGTGACTGAATGTGGCTGAATCTAAGAGAAGCCCCAACAACCCTTGCCTGAGCTAGTCCATTTGTTTTATTAACTGTGACTGACCCTTTACTTTGTATCCATCTTGTATTACAGCACTTCATTTACTCCTCAAAAGAAATTCTTTTTAGCCCTGGCCAGTGTGGCTCAATTGGTTGGAGTCACACATCCCATAACCAAAATGTTGCAGGTTCAATTCCCAGTCAGGGCACATACCTAAGCTGTGGGTTTGTTCCCTGTCCAAGCACAGGCACATGTGACCCTGGTCTGGACACAAAAGACACCTGGTCTGAGTGCCCCTGCCGGAGGCAACTGATGGAACTGTCTCACATCAGTGTTTCTCTCTCTCCCTTCCTCCAACAATGGTGTCATCTATTTAAGTGGGAAAGGTGCTGGGAAGCTCCAGGACCTGACGGAGCCTTGCTCTTGTGACCACAATGGTGTCGTCTATTTAAATGGGAAAGGTGCTGGGAAGCTCCAGGACCTGACGGAGCCTTGCTCTTGTGACCACAATGGTGTCGTCTATTTAAATGGGAAAGGTGCTGGGAAGCTCCAGGACCTGACGGAGCCTTGCTCTTGTGACCACAAAAAGTGGGCTTCTTTGGAGTGGAACAGACCCACACAGACCTGGGCGCCACTTCCCAGGAAGGGTGGAAAGGTGTTTGCCCTGGTGTGTGCTCTTTGGGCTGTTACAGACCTGTCCAGGGTGTGTGGGAGCGGCCTGTCCAGGGTGTGTGGCAGTGGCCTGTCCAGTTCTGGAATGTCCGACATTGACGGGACATTCATAGATGAGGAAGGCTCCTGCATACACCAGCATGGATCCAAGCTGAGGCCAGAGAGAATGTCCCCAGAAGAACTCCAGAAGCCAGTCCCTGGGCGGGGCACCCCAGTGTAGGCATCTGCTCAGTGCCTCCTGTGCCAAGTAGTTGAAAGGAAAGCTCAGCCTTCTTTGGAACCTCTGGGAAGTGAGGGCGTTGGGCCAGCAGGTGGGCTTTCTGGAATATGGAGAAGGCCATGCTCACCCCAAGTCAGGTCCCCATCGATCCCATGGGACCTGTGACCTCTTTAAGGGGGTGTCATCAGAACTGTAAGAAACCTGGTTCCTGTCCGTTCTCTGAGGGCACAGCGCAGGTCCCCAGCTGCGCCATGATGGAACAGGACGCAGAGGTAATTTCTGCTGACGAAAGTCATGCAGGGAAGAGCTACGGGCACGGCACACGGCACAGAGACAAAACCCCGCCAGCATCAAGGACCGTCCTCCTGGTGGCCCATGCAGGGACGCTAGGGAACAACCCAGAAGCCCAATGTCGCTGACCTGATCTCTCCCACACTGTATCCTCTGCATCCAACCAGCCTGGTTTCCTGAGTTATTCGAGGCAGGGAGACCCAACTTGGCTCCTGATGGGTCCCCTGCCGGGCCCAGCCAGTGACGTCAGCACCTCAGCAGCACCAGGGGCCTGCGGGGCAGCCTTGGTTCAGGTGTCCTTTTTGCCTCCCTGTGCGATCCACGACATCTCCATAAAAGGAAACAAATGCGAGCTGACCCAAGATGGGCCTGTCACGACTTTACAGAAGTCCTGGCCGTCCTCCTCTCTCTGTCTGCCCTCTCATCCCCCTCGTGACCACCTGTCTGGGCTCTCCACGGCACACCCTAGTACTCTGACTCTTCCATCTGCAGCCCAGGTCTTTCTCCTTCTGCATCTGAGAGTTTCCAGGGAATCTCAGAGGGGGACTCATTACCATCTGCTCCAGCAAGATGTTCTGCTTCAGGAAAAATGGCACCATTATGCAAGCACCAAAACAGCAGGAGGTATCATCTTCAGTAGCTCATGTCACATCCACTCCAACAGCCCCTTCCACTCCCCCAAATCCCACCCCACTGAGCTCGTGCCCTGGCCTTCTTTGGGTCTTCCTGCCTATTTACTCCACTCTGGGCCAGAATGGACACCCCCTCTGCTTACAGCACCCCTATCTACCCAGAGGGCCCCCCAGGCCATGATATCCCTGGAAAGGAAATCCTGCCCTTGACCTACCCAATGTACACCCTCCTCCGCCCTCCCTCAGCTGCTCTGCCCTTCCCAGCACTCAGCCATGTTGACCATCTGTCCCCTGAGCCCTCTGCCTCCACGAGGCTCCTCAGGACCTTGGTGGTCCCCTGTTCCTGATGCCTGGCTGGGGCTGAGAAGACGTTTGTTTGTTTTTTTTCTATGACTCAATCTTTTGTCACCTGAGGGCGCTCATGGACCAAGAAGGACGCACTCTTTGCTACTCTACAGAGCTGGGGACCGGAAGGGAACATACTCAGGGGTGCCAGAGGATCTCAGTGACCCTGCTCCTCACGGACCCCAGGCCCGTCGAGCCCCCGCAGCACACAGACCACACAGGAGCTTCAGGGAGATGCAAACACCCCCACAGGGGCGTGGGGTCCTGTACTGCTGTGGGAGGATGGCTCCTGGGACATGCAAACATCCCCTCCCACGCACTGCTCTCCACCTGGTCTGAGGCCCTCTGCCATGAAGCGCAGGCTCTGCTGTTGGGTTCCTAGACTCCCAGGGTGTGCATTAGGGCGCATGGCAACCCGCGAACAGCAGAGCCACTTCTCCTGACACGACCAGTGACAGTCCTGGGACCTGGAGCTCCCCGGTCCGCTGCATCCCTGATCCAGTGCTGTAACCACAGGTGTCCATGTGCTCAGTGTCAGGCCTTCCTTTCTGGGCTGCTTGCGGGGGTTGGCCACCGAAACAGCCCAGAAGTTCTGAGTCTGCCCCAGCCCTTCCTGCCTGCTCCAGCCGTGGGGTGATGGGCAAAGGAGGCAGCTTCCTCCCCTCCCACCTCCTACCTCTCACCTTCTTGGGGAACCTCCCTTGCTTCCCCGAGGAATCAGCTCTGGGAAGGTAGCACCTTGTTCTAGGGCGGGCTGCTAAGACCTGCCCAAGTCTCAGCACTCAGTGGGCTCTACCCACTGCTATGGGTTGGGAGACTGAGGCAGGTGCCCAAGTCTCACTATCCCGTGCCAGGCCTGGTTCTGAGAGGGGTGCCCAGGACTCCCCCAAGCAGTCTCCCAGACAGAAGGGGGCAACAGGTGAGCAGCTGCCCATAGCAGGGTGGGGGAGGGTCGCCTGCACCTTGTGGAAGCCCAGCACCTAGAAGCATGCGCCTCTCAGGCCCACTGCTTAAAGGAGGCACCCTGGCCTTGGGGACCTGGTGCGCTGGGCTGCAGGTCGTCTCCAACCCCCTAGACCTGCAGCCTTTGACTTCTGTTTAGGGACGTCTGGGGTTTAAAATGATCAGCTTGGGTCTCTACTGGACAAGTTGTGTCTGAGCATCCCCCTGACTGCGCGGATTTCAGGGAATCACCATCCTGTTGGCACCTGGGGCACCGAGGTGGGTGCCCAACCTGTGCATCTCTGCACCCAGCAACTGGGGGCGGCCAGGCCCCCATGTCCATGCCCAGGAACAGGTCAGGAAGTCGGATGCAACCGATTTGAAGCTGTGGAATTCCAACATTTGGAAACTCCTGGCATCAAATACTGCCGGACTCACCCGGGGATCACTGGGGCCATTGAGAGGAAGTGGGCGGGGCTGGAGGAAGAGGGCCAGAGAGAAGATTGCCCAAGCCATGATTTCCACAGTGAGCTCTGCTGCCCCAGGGTTCTCGGGGACTGTCCCTGATGGGGGCCTGGCCTTGTCTCCAGGTGCCCCTCTGCCCCCCACATCCTTCAGCTGTGTTTCTTTCCTCTCCTTCCAACCCTCCACCAGCTCCTTACAGGGCAGGCATTGTGGGGGTAGATCCCTTTGGTTTTGTCCTGTGTCTGACTAACTCGATTTATCATAACATCCTTTTCTGACTATGAAACTAATAGTTGGCTATCACAGACAATTTGGGAAATATAGAAAATCTTTTTAAATCTAAACCCCCTTTGATCCCCTTGCTCAGAGATGGCAGGGCATGTGGGCCGGGCTGGGCAGTGCATAGTGCCAGGCCCTCCCAGCATGCGTTTTCTCTCCCTGGGTCAGGCAGCCTGTTTAACTTGGAATTTTCACTGATGCTCAAGTGTGAAAAGGATTAGGTCTTCCCGGTAACCACCCAGCACGCAGCCCACTGTCTCAGCTCTATCCGCCCAGCCTGGCCTTCCACTCATGGGTGACCTTCAGTGGGTCACTTCCTGCATGGGTGAAGTCACACCCAGATGAGGACAAACGCTCCTTCCCCAGATCAGCCTCTGCCTCACCCCTGTTTAGCCAACATTAGGATAAGATCCCCTCTCTCGTCCTCCTCCTCCGCCCTGCGTGATTTGCCAGCCTTGCTGGGCTGGCTCTGGGCACTTGGTCCTGACCCCCACCCCACTGCCGTGTGTCCCTGCTCCGCTGAGAGCCTCATATACTTCATCTCAGTGTCCGGAGAAGCAGACCCACACCCGAAGTTTGCAGAGAGAAAAAGGTACCTTTCCACAGCTGGCCTGTGGCCACGCAGCCACCTGCTCAGTGGGTGCTCGCTGGGCGCCCAGAACTTCAGTCTAGACTCCCCAGAGCCCAGCCACATGGGCCACCAGTGCTCACATGCCCGTGCCAGAAGCAAGAAAGACCCATGGGCCCCACGATGAGAGATGTGCTATTTTTCCTTAAGAAAGAAAAATATGAGGGAAAAGGAAGGTAGAAGACAGCCCCCAACCTGCAGGGGTTTCCCAGGGAAAGGAGGGCAGGATCTTTCTGGAAAGGTCCTTCTGGCTGAGAGGCTGTTTCTGGACCCAGAACCTGAGGGGAGCCAGGCAGAGGAGGAGGGAGTAGTCAGGGGTGGAGTGCTTCACCTGCAGGAGGGAAAAGAGGCCCTGTCCCAGCGCTGGTGTCCGCAGGAACTGGAATTCCCGCCCTCGCCCTCGAGGATCTGAGAGAGCGGGGGGGGGGGGGCCCGGATGAGGTGTTTCAGTCCCCTCTGGGGAGGAGGGGGAGTCCTGAAACTGGCAGACGAGGCCAGGAGAGAAGGTTTAGAAAAGAGAGAAGAGAACTTTGGGGTGCCCTTCAGCATCTGGAGGTCTCTGTTCTGCCCGCCGCCTCTGATGTCCACCTCTTATTCTTCCCCGCTTCCAGACACAGGCCCAGTGGGGCCCAAGATTTGTGATCTGGCCCTGACTTTGTCCATGGGCTAGTGATCAGACCACCCGGGGTGTATTAAACAGACACCAGGGCCAACCTGAGGTCTGGATCCAGTGGTTTGGGCCTGGACCAGTGGATCAGATCTGCATTTCTGACAAGAGCCCAGGCCCAGGATTTCCAGTTTCCCGAGTGCAGCTCCCTGTCCCCTCGCACTCCCCGAACTCCCCCAGAGAATCCCTGGTCTGGGGCCGGGTTCAATGACCTACCGCCCACAGGCTGGCCCTCAGCTGCGCTCATTCCTTCACAGGGCCCTGAGGCCGACTGCCCTGGCACAGCGGCAGCAGAACTGAGTCATCATGGCGGGAGCCACATGGCCAGAAAACCCAAAAACCTGTACTATCCGCCTTTTCCAGAAAAAGTTTTCCTGCCCGGCTCTAGTGGGGTCACCACGGCCAACGCTAATGTTTGTGGCGCACATACTCTGTGCCAGGTGATGTTCTGTGTCTTCTCTGCTTATAACCTCACACACAGTGTCATAGCACAGTGGCCAGCGAGGGAACTGGACTCCAGTGGGGCTGGGTGGCGCCATGCCCTTCCCCTCTGTCCTACTGATGTGCCACATGCATGTGTAAAGTGTCACCCAGGGCCAGAAGGAGGAACAACTCCATACAAGTTCGAAATGTGGCAGGGATAAATGCGGCCCTGGGGAGATACCATCTGGGCTGGACCCTTCAGGAGGGGAAACAGGGGCACAGGGAGGGCATTAGAGCCCCCTGTTGGGTGGGACAACACGAGTGTGCCCAGGAAGGAGTCAGGTAATTAGATTTGGCTCGAGCAAGGGGTCGCCAGTGGGAGGGAGGTTGAAGGTTGGCTTTCTCTGTAGACCTTTCCAGGGATTGAGCAGAGAGTGATGTGAGAACGAATTTCTCAGACAGACCTTCAAAACATCAACCCGCCCAAACCCACCTTCTCCTGGGAAGGCAGAGACAGACGTTTCCCAACCCCCCACCCAGGAAGGCCTTGCATGCCAGGCCCTGCTCCATATCCTCCCTACTTCATGCTCTTGACGCTCAGAGAAGGCCAGCGTCTCTGGGAAGGAAGGGAGGAAAGACTTTAATTCCTGTCTATGACATGCGAAGAACCCAATGCAGAAAAATTAAATTGCTTCCCTAGGTTCAAAAGTTAAAAAGTAGAAGCACGAAATCCAATGAAAAGAAATCTCTCTGTAAGTCCAAATATAGGCCCTCCCCTAAAAAAAAAAAAAAAAAAAAAGGTAAAAAAAAGTTGTGATTTTATCCAACGCTCCGTGATCTCTGGGACCACGTCTCATTCTTCTCTGTATTGTTTACATCTTCACATTTCCCGGTACCTGCTGTGTGCCAGGCCCTTTGCAGGACTCTTTCGGATGTTTTCATTTGTCTTTACAACATGGAAGGTGTGAGGGAGGAGGGTGAAGGGTGAGGGAAACTGAGGCCCAGGGAAGGACAGGGACCCAGTGTCCCCTGGGTGCCACCACTCCCAAGGCCCAGCCCTTGGACCTCGAGTGCGAGCTCTGTCTCTAGCCTCGGCCTCCACGTCCCCCAGCCAGGCCCCCCTTGGGGCAAGAGGAGTTTGGAAAGCATCAGTGAAACCAAGTCCCTTAATCCAGGGTCAGAAGGGGCAAACCTGTTCAACAAAGGCAGCGCAGACTTTCTGTGGGCACTCATCCCCAAAGATGTCCTTCGTGGCTCTGTTCAGCATTGGTGGAAACCACAAATGGAGTGGGAAATGGCAATTTGATGAGTCTCGGGAAGGAGAGGGGTGACCTGAGCCTGGGTGAGAGCGTGGTGGCCCCTCCGACGTACCGGAGCCCCACAGGTCAGCAGGGCCTTCTGCCGAAGGGAGGAATTGGATTCTGGCGGGTGGGCAGGCAGTATGCCCTTCCTGTTCCGGCAGATGAGCTCCCCAACCCCCACACAGCCCGTTCCTCTCCGGAGAGACAGAGACGTGGGATGGTTTGCTTTTCAGTCTGCACTCAGCGCTTTCCTTGTTCTAACCGCGTAAATGTCGTGCATCACTGAGCAAAGCGCACACGCTATAATTACATTTTCTTTCTTCTGCAACTTTCTGGTTCCCCCCAGAGTTGATCATTGCTTCATTTTTTTGCTCACTGATCGCCTTTAAATTTAAAGCCGTGTGTTTGCCTCCCGACAGATCTGTAATACACTTTTCAGTGATTTTCCACACGGTCAAGCCTGTCGGTTAATCTCTGCATTCTTGTGAAGGTTGGGGATCTCCTGCTCAGTCCAAAGGCCCTTCCCCCACCTCCCACCCGCCCTGGGTGCTCTGACACCATCCTTTGGGAGTCAGGAAAGCAGGAGTGCCACCTCTTCAGCTACTTCCCACCGAGGGAGGAGGGAGGAAGCCAAAAGAGGAAGTATGAGGAGAAGTCAGCTTAGTGGGGGTGGTGACTGGGTGGGAGGTGTGGCTGGGGCGTCCAGCCTGTAATCAGGACAGAGGTGGCTGGAAACTCCCAGACTCTGGCAACCCTTCTCTCCTTTCTAAGTTATCTGGCTGCCCCTGTGTGGACGTGGCCTGGATTGCCCTGAGGGATCTCCCTGTGTGATCTCCTGAGGGCTGGGTCACTTCCTGCCTGTTGCTATGGATCTGCAGGGCATGGAGTGAGAAAGAACTATTTAGAGCACTTACCTGAGGCCAGGCTGTCTCCTGCTCTGCACCCACACCCCCAGGGTGTGTGCCTGCCCACCCCCCACCCCCAGCAGCTGCCTCTGTCAGCACCTGCCACCCACTCTCTGCCTCAAAGGGACAAAGGGTGCACCAGCTGAATTAGCACTGCAGGAGGAAGTTACTGGTAGGAAGAAATTAAAAAGAAAATAAAAGCAAAGATGGAGGAGTTTCAGAAAAAGACTAGGGCTGGGTTGCTGGGAGAATTCGCGGGCCAGCTGGGAGGTAAGTTGGCCCAGAGGACACAGGTGTTAGAAGGGAGTGCTGAGAGCTGAGAAAGTGCCACCAGCAGCCTCCTGCCCCCCCAAATGCCCTCAAGTCACCCCAGGTGAGATTGCTTTCTGCCTTTGGGGTGATGGGTGATGTAGGGGGTAGGGCGGGACCCTAGATCCCTCCTCTGATGGGCAGACCCCGGTTCTCCCAGCTCACTCAGCCCCACCCACCCACACAGCATTATGGGCTGTAGCCTGATGCTCCAACCTGCATCCCAGCATCGACTGGTGGCACAGCCCCCTCCACCGCCACCCCCGCCCAGGGAATCCCTGTGAAGTGGACCTGTGTCCCCTGGCCTCACATTCCCCATTATGAAAATGCTTCTAATCTTTAAACCATCACAAAAGAGCCCCCTTTCTGAGCTCTCGAGCTGTGTGCCGTTGGCACATGGCTGGGTGGGAGGTGGGACTAGCTCACCCAGGCCTGTGTTCAGCAAGGAGATTAAAAAAGCACTCCTCTCTTTGAGCTCGTCCTCTGTTTGACGCTCACCTGGCTGCCCCCGGCACCCCCACACCTGGATGACACTTCAGGGGACCCCTCCCGCTCTGCCTTTCACCAGGGCTGGCTCGGACTTGCCTGTCTCCCAATTGGGCGCTGGCGTTCTGGGCGGCTCAGGCTGTGTGGCCCCCGGACGTTCACCCGGCTCAGCGTCGGCCAGGCTCAGGGTGTCCTCCGTGATGCCTGGTGCCATGCAGTCCGTGTCCAGGAGGCCCGAGTGAAAGTGACAGCCGAGGGAAGGTCTTGGCTGACTTGGGGAAAAAGGTTAGTCCAGAATTCTGTCCCAGATCTCACCCATTCCTGGCTTCTTAAAAGAAGTCTTGCCTCTTTTAACAGTTTACCTGATGGCATTTTTCACACTTCCCTCTTCTGTTTAATTTTGATACAATACACATAAAATACATTTAACCATTTAACAATCTTCGCCGTGTTCAAGTGCACAGTTCGATAGTGTTAAGTACACACGTGCGGCCAAACTCTAGAACTTTTCCACCTTGCAACCCTAAAACTCTGTCCCCATTAAACAACTGTATACACAGACGTAAAAGGAGACAGAATAGTTTGATAAACTCGAATATCCCCAACATCTGCCTTCATAATGATCGACGGACGCATGGCCTATCCTGTTTTATTTTCACCCCTCTCCACTCTCCCGCCTCCTTCCCCTCCTGATTATTTGGAAGCAAATCAAAAACATCATATCATGTCATCTGGAATATTCCACCATGTAACTCTAAAGGATGGGGATGCTTTTATACAATGACAAAATCTTTGTTACACCTAAAAATACTGATGGTAACATACAGTCCATGCCTGTGATTTATTGGTCAACGTCTCTTAAATCTCGTAATCTATGGGGCCTTCACCATGTCTCTCTCTCTCTCTTTCTTCCCCCTCTCCCCCCACCCCCCACTTTATCTTGTATAATTCCCTTGCTCTCTTCTATATTCTGTGACAGAATCAGAGAAAACCGAGTCACAGGACATTCTCCTCACTCCCCAGAGAGACTCTCGTCTGGGCCCTCTCCGAGACCTGGTTCTTTCCTTCTGCTGCCTGAGCATCTCCTCCCCTCTGTTCGTTCTTCTTCCTCCTGGACTCCTGTGGCCACGTGGGTGCCGAGCATCCATGGGACAGAGGGCTGTGTCTTTCTCTGTCCATCTCCTCGTGCCCTTGAGCTAATTACTCACCCTGCTCTCTGATTCGCTCTCCAACTTTGGTTCATGTAAACTTTTTTATTTCCATAAACAAGGGTCCCTCCCCAACATCCCTGTTTGCTTCTTCTCTGACAGGTTCACCATTCTCTCTGGGTGCTCAGTCTGCAGGTCAGTCCCCTCTCCTGGGCACTCCAGCTGTAGTTCCCTGTTCCTGCAGAGCTTGGGCACCTCCTCTGCACCTGAGGCAGTCCCTCAGCGCCACCATTGGCCCTTCTTCCGGGTAGTTCTGCCTCCTTCCTGTCACTCTGCTTCTCACTGTGGTTGCACCATGAATGGCACTTCCCACCGTCTGCCTTGTAAGTGCGTTCCACTGACCTCCCCCCCAGGAGCCCATATATAGCAGAGGGGCTGGGCCACACGTGGTGCAATTGCCCACATGTAACTACTTCCTCACTTTCCTAGCCTTAGAAGAGGAAGCATCTTGCCTTCACCATCAAAGTCTGAGCTGGCCAGTGTCCTCCCAGACGTGACACAGAGCCAGCCTGGTGAGGAGGGAACAGAAGCTCCTGCCAGCCTAGCCGACGCCCTGCCACAGTCTCCAGGACATCAAGCGGGGTGAGTTACATCAAGGCTCATGTGTCCAGGCTGCTCTTTCAGTGGAGAGCACTTTGGCCCTGTGGCTCTTCCCTGGAGGGTGGCTGTAGCCTTTCCCAAGGGGAGCAGCTCCAGTTGGCCCAGCCCTGCAGGGGGCCCTGATGGCCTTGGTCCCTGTCGCCTGCCCTGGGATCATCCACTCCAGGCCCCCTTGTGCTGAGATCTCAGGAGTAGGAACACTGCACCCACCGCAGGCAGAGCTATGTGAAGTGATGGGAGTGTCTGTCACTGAGGAGGCCGGGCCCCAGCATGGTGGGAGGGACAGCACAGACCCCAGTCCTCGGCTTCTGGGTCCAGGGTCTCCCAACAGCCACAGACACTTGCTGAGCTCCCGGAATGAGGGCTGAGAGGCTGGCAGAGAGCCAGAGGAGAGGGGGGAGGGGTAGGAAAGATCCCCAGCTAGGGGTGCAGCGCTGGGCAAGGCTGGGATGTGTAGGAGGGTGGCGGGGCTGCACCAGCCGTGCCTTCCTCCCCCTGCCCGAGTCAGTCGCCCCTCCTCCCCTCCTGCCTCCAGAGCTGCCTGGGTCAGTCCGTCTCCAGCAGAGTCTGGGTGTATGTCTGAGTGTGAGTGAGTATGTTTGGTGTGTGTATGTGAGCAGCATATGGGTTTGTGGTGTGTGTGAGGGAGTGTAGGTACATGTGAAGGTGGTGTTAGTGTGTGCAGTGTGTGTGGATGCGTTAGTGGGTGTGTGTCTAAATGTGGGTGTATGGGGAGTATGCGGGGATGTGTGAGTGTGTGTTGTATGAGTGTGTTTGTGTGTAAATACCTGTGAGGTGTGTGTGTCCATGGCGTATTTTCTTGCTAGTGTGTCTGTCACTTCTCCCGGATTCTCAAAGGTTCACAAGGTCGGGCCTGAGGATGTGAGAGTGCTGGGTGACAGTGGGTTTTCAGGAGACAGGCATTCGTTTTGTGACCTGGACCAGTCTCCTGGAGGCCTGTCCCAGGGTCTCCTGGGAGTGGGGGGACTAGAGCCTGGGGTCCACCGCGAACCCCTCCTCAGTCCCACCTCCACCTACCCCCTCATCCAACCCCTGTTCTCTTTCCCTGACTGCATAGGAGTGTCCCTGTGTGTGTGCTGGGGACCCCGCTGCTGTCCCCAGCCAATCTCCCTGCACCTGAGCTCCCCTCCTTTGAGGGCATCTGGGACCATGGGGTGGAGGAGGAGGGTCCTCCATGATAGGAAGGGGAGAGTGAGTTCTCCACTGGCTGGGGGCACCGGGGCCTTGCACACAGCGAGGAGGCCAGATGCTGGGGAGCTAGCAAAGAAGAGCTGCTGCAAAGCTTTGGGAGGTCCTTCGTGCCGCAGCCGCTCTCCTGTAGGCCCCCCACCCCGCAGCGCCTGCACTCAGCCGCTTTGGAATCCAGGACTGGCGTCCCCATGGCACTGAGGGTGTTTCTTTCCCTCATAGTCCTGGCATGGCGCTGGCTGGGCCCACATTTCTCTGTACCACATCCTGTGCAGGGTCACAGGAGGGCCTCACTCTGTGGATGCCTGACTTCCAGGTGACCTTGGATGAGTGACCAAGGGCTGGGCTGGCCCAAGCCATGCAGGGTTTCTGTGAGAGTGAGTTCCAGGTCTGAGGTGTGCCACTGTTTCTTTTTATAGCCGGTGAGCGAGTTGATCAGCAACTGGCAGAGGCGCCTGTAGACAAATGTGGGCAGAGGGCACCTGGGGCTGCCCCAGGGCTTTGCCCGATGGAGAAAATCGAGGCACTTCCCGGGGGACAGGCTGGGCAGCCAGACACCCCCTGCCAGCCTTGGGTCTGCCTGCAGAGATCTGGGTGGGTTCACCGGCCCTACAATTGCCGGCTTGCCCGTGCGCAGTAGGCCTGGAACAAGAGACGGTCCTTACCTGGAGATTTCATAGGGGGAGGGAGGTAGCCCAGGGCCTGGCCAGTTCTGCGTAAGAGGCGCTGCTGTCCAGGGGATGGGAGGGGCCCATCCACCCCTTGTCCCACCCAGAAAGCGTGTGACATGAGCAGGACGCTTGGCTTCCCGTCTGTGAAACTGGAGGGCCGGGCCAGCCTGTAGTTTAAATGCCAACACTCTATAATCAAAGGCAGAATCCACACCTCACTCCCCAGGGGTGGAGGTGGAGGTGACAGGTGGACAAGGGGTGTCTGTGTTCAGAGGGGTCCCTCAGATTCAGCTCAGGCCCTGGCCAAGCTCCCCAGAGAACAGGGCTGCAGATAGGTGCCTGCCCTTGGACAGGGCAGCACCAAGCCTGTGGTGACGCCATGTGACCCAGGCCCCCACCAGCTCAGTGGAACGCATCTGCAGGGCTCATCTTTCGGCTCACCTGTCACTTTGTGAGTGTCCCACAGTCCTGCCTGAGGCAAAGTCATGGGCGACTGGCTCCGTTTTGCAGTTGGGGACACTGCCTGCAAGGGGTTGGTAGCGCTGTGTTCACCCAGGGGGTAAAGGGGCCTGGCCCCCTCTGCTCAGCACTGGTTACCCTTTCGGTGATGTTCTGGTGACACCTACCAGCCAGACCCCACCGGCGTGCTCACTGCCTATTCCCCTTTGCACAAGCTGGACCCAAAACGAGGATGTCAAATGTGTTGTCATCTCAACTCAGACCCTGCCTGTCACCGTGGGACTGGCACCCCATTCGAGGGCATTTGCCTAAATGCTCTACCAAAGGGAAACAAGCAGCTGGGTGGGGGTGGGGCTCCGGAGTCTCAGTGGGCCCTGTCATCTCCACCCACCTGTCGCTGGCTCTGACCGCAGGAGCCGGGCCTCCTCTCTAGGTGTGGGCTTCCCACGAGGTTGGCTTTGCAGCATTCTGCGTTCAGCGCTGGCAGCTGGGCCAGAAGGGGAGAGGGTGCTGCTCTGTGCTCAGAGAGGCAGGAAAGAGCCCTCCACACCTTTTCTCAGGCAGGGCAGGCTGCGGGTGAAGTGGGAGTTCTCCACAGGGCTGGAGGTTTCCACCATTGGCGAGAGGGCGTCTTAGTGACACAGTGCAGGGGAGGCGAGGTTTGGCAGGCACAGCCAAGTCCTGGAGCCGCCTAGTCTGTGACCTGGGCAGGCCTTTCTGCTTTGGCCCAGGGCTCCTTCCTCTAAATTTGAGGGTGTTCATGTCACTCCCCCTTCCAGCAGCCAAGAAGCAAGGCCCAGGAGAGTTTAAGATCAGGCAGACCCTAGCTTCTGCATGAGCCCCTTACGTGGGCACCCACACGGCACAGAATCCACACAGCGCAGGTCCGAGAAGGGTATCGTGTGGGGTCACCTCGGCTCTGGGGGAGCTGTGGTGTCACAGCCCCTGGCTCTGATTTGGGGGAAAAGGAGCGGGGTCAGAAGTGCCCTTGTGGTCTCCAGAAGCGGCAGAACAGGAAACCACGGTGCCGCTGACCTTCCTCAGCAACGAGCTTGTTACAAACACCTCTGGCAAGTTTCCCCGAGCCTGGATGTCTCAGTGTCTGTAGGAGTCAGGGCTCTGCAGAGAAGCAGCACCCATAGGACGTGTGCGTGTACAGAGCGAGATTTCTTTTGAGGATTTGGCTTGTGCAACTGTGGGACATACTAAGTCAAGACTGCAGGGCAGGCCAGAAACCCAGGAAAGACTTGATGTTGCAACTTGAGCTGGAAAGCCCTCTGGTGGAAATATTCCCTCTTCCTCCAGGGACCTCAGTCTTCTTAAGACCTTCAACGGATTGCGTGAGGCCCACCCACACTATGGAGGGCAATCTGCTTTACTCCAAGTCGGCTGACTTACAGTTGATCTCATGTAAAAAAATACTTCCTCAGCCACATCTAGACCAGGGCTTCAGGGGCTGGGGGCACTTGCAGAGTCAGCCCGTGGGAGCAGCACTGCCCCCCACTTCATTTTAGGCTGCATGGATGTGGCCACGCTTCAGCTTTTGCAGTGTGATGGAAATTCAGGGGGAGTATTCAGGGGGGTCGGGGTTCTGCGAGGTCTCGGCAGGAGTCAGAATCCCAGAAGCTGAGAGGAGAGAGCGGCAAGCATTTGTTCGGCGAATGAATGAAGGAGGCCCTGATGCCAGCGGCCTCAGTTCTTCCCACGGCCACGGAGTCACCAACCATCCGCAGAAATGTCGGCAGTAGGGACAGAGGCTTCAGGACAACTGCTCAGCCCCCAGGGAGTTTGGATTTTCTTCGGCAAATGAATGTTTTAAAAACCATGATATACGTTTATTGTAGGAAGTTTGAAAAATACAAACAGAATAATAAAGACAATCCCAAATACTTACAAGGGCGCCCCCTCGGAGAGAAACCTGGACAGTTCTGGTAAACTTGCCGGTTTCCCACGCAGCCACTTTTTACCACGAAAACTGAGTCACCCACACGTTCTCGTTGCTGTTCGGGTTCCGCTGGGTGGGTGTCAGAAATCTCACAGACGTGCGCCACTCGACGGCTAGACCAGAAACCTCATCACTTCAGCGGCTGCGCCTGACCACCAGCCAGCGTGGCTTTGGGAAGTTTCCCGACCAGTCAGTGGCATCTCCTCCTTCGTGAAATATCGGTCACCCCACAGCCTTTGCGGTGGCATATTTGCCTTTTTCCTATTAATTTCTACGATCTCCTTGAAGAGGAAGATCACCATTCACCTTTTGCACTACATAGTAATTAAATATTTTCAGCCGTTCACTCATTTTATGTCTCAATTTGTTGTTTCAGAGTCATCTCTCTTCTTGCCCTATTTTCCCTTTAGGTTTTCAATGTAAGATAGACATCCATCTGTTTCTTCTATCATTTTATTTCCTGAAAGTGAATTAACACGCCTGTGGTGTGAAGGGGCCTGAGCAGGGGAGTCCGTGACAGCCGGGCACCTGGCGTGCGGTGCGCCAGCATGCCGAAGACCACCTGGCAGGGTTGGGGGTGGGGGCTCGACCCCCATGCACCAGGGTCACTGGGGCTCCAACCCCTGGCTTCCCAGTGCATTCACAACCCAGGAACTAACACGACCAGCCCTGCCTGGGCTGACTCTGCCTTTCCCAGCGCCTCCGTGGTCGTCCTACACGTTTCCCTTCCAGGCGGCCCGTTTTTACGGCTTTTCCCCAGGAAACGGGTTTTGATGTAATTATCCATTTTTGCTTTTGTGTTTGCTTCCTGATTCACCGACTGCCTCCCCCTTTTCGTTGCTCTTTCACTTTTGGATCCTCTGGCTGTGGAAGGGAACGTCTTTCTTCTACCTCCACCGTGAGGGCATCTAGGGCGTCAGCTTCACGTCCCCAAGCGGCCAGAGGGTGCCACCGCCCCGCACAGAGGGTGTTCGCCTCACCTCCTCTTCTACGGTGTTTGTAAATATGTTGCATTTCCTCTCTGACTTCAGAGAGCTCTTTGCAACCGGTGTGCCGCAAGAATGTTTAAAACAGGCAAAGCCTGACTATTTAGTTGGGGCCACTGATTTCTTTTCCTTTAGCTTGTCAAATAAAAAAATGACAGCAGCCAACACAGCAGTAACCGTCTGGTGTGAGTGAATCAAAACTATACTTTTTTTTTTTGTCAGATCGGAAAAAAGTAGACATTTTTTTGGTGTGCTGCAGAATTTTAGTAATTATTTTGCGTGTGCCATGAGAGGAAAAAGGTTGAACATCACTGACTTAAGTGATAGTCGGGGGGAGAGGGGTGTAAGGGGGACAAATGATAATGGAAAAATAATTTTTTTTTTAAAAAGAGATAGTAGCGTTTTAAAATTTGTAGTTAATGTGTGAGGCGGGGTGCAGGGAAGTCTTGCTTTATTCCACTAAGTCATAAACTGTGTATCCTCAAATTTCTGCTCTTGTACATCACCAGCGGTGAAATTAACAGCTGTGACCATACCCACGGGCGCTCGGACTGTGGCTTTGGGGCTGGAGTTTTGGAGAACCTTAGGCTGTGGCCTCCTCAATCCGCATGCCCTTTAGTTGGATGGGCCAGTCTGGACCTCCGAGATGGGGGAGGGAGGGGCGGTTTCTGCCCCCGCTGGAGTTGAGCTGTGTTCGCTTCTCTTTTGTGTTTATGTAAAGCAGATAAAACTGATCACATCCTGACACTTTGATTTTGAAAGGCTGAGGCCCCTTTTACATCCATTGCAGACATTTGCTTTTTTCTCCATAAAACAGCCCTGACTCACCCACTCCCAAGTGAGGAGGGACCCCTACCTTCTCCTCCTTCTACTCCCCTCCCCAGAATGTCATCTATGCTCAGGGCTCCCTGTCACTTGGTTTGGGGACCTCTTGTAAGTCAGCACTCAGGTGGCTTTATTCTCTGACCCCAACGGTCAAGGGCAAGCTCCCATGCCAAGTGCCAGTGGTCAGTGGGCCCATGGCAGCTCGGGTGGCCTCGGCCGACGGTTTGTACGTTGCACAACCTGCATCTCCGGCCGCGAGCCTGCACCGGCACCAGCTCCTCCTGACTCACTCACAGGCTTTGCCTCCCACTGCTCCTTGCTCAAAGTTACTTCTTTTGTAATGTTCCCTTTTCTTCTCTGTCTCACCAAATATGGGTATTTTTTCGTGTGTGTAGTCTAGAATATTCTATTTTTCTTCTAACGCTCCTTCTGCATCTCAGAACCCGACTGTTTAGCCCTTTGTTTGTGGTGGAGTGGGCCCCTCAGTGGCTGCGCTCACTGGGTGCAGAGGGGAGGGTGCTGGGCCCGGGCTTTCGGGAAGCCCGCTGGCACAGGGAACTTGGGGGTGCCACTTCCCACAGTTTCGCTAGTTGTGCCATCTCTCCCCTCTAGCAGGCAGGGTCCAGGTCCTCACAGGCTAGTGGGGCCTGGGGGTTCTCAAACAGTCTAACTTAGGGTTTTGTATCTTGAGTCTTGGTGATGGACGCTTCCTAGATCTGGGGAAGTGGCGGCCTGGCTGGTAAAAGGCACTCAGCCCTCCAGCAGAAGGGAAGCGGGGCCTGTCCGTCAGAGCACCCTCTCTGGCACGCACTCTGCCGGCCTGGGCTCAGGTGGCCTGGCTGGAACCTGTGCCCTTCCCCTCTCCTTGTGCTGCCCTCTCCCCTCAGCTCAGCCCTGGGCCTCCCACTGGCCTGCTCACTCCCCCTCCCGCTGTCACCGCTGATCCCAAGACCCTCAGGTGCAGAGGTTGTTCCAAACATGATCGCAAGCCAAGCCTATCCTCCCCAGGGCCGGGGACAGGCCTGAAGACCCCTCCAGTTGCACAGAGGAAACTGAGGCAGAGTGAGCCACTGAGGCAGGCCTACTGACCCAGGGATCGGCCTCCAGGACAATGCCTGCAGGAGAGCTTGGTCTGTGAGCACCGACAGGCTGGATTTGGGCAAGGCCCCAGCCTCTGAGGGTCAGTCCTGGCTGCCATGCTCAGCCACTGGGGCCCTGTGCCCCAAGGCCCAGCGAGGAGAGTCCTGCCCCAGCCCTGCTTGCCCACCGCCGAGAGGAGGGCTGGCTCCCAGGCTCCAGGCTCTGCCTCCTTCCCTCTGCCCACCCTCTGAGCTCCCAGAGCTGCGTGTGTCTGGGTACCATGTCCCCACTTGCCTGTGGGGCACATAGTGGTGGGGTGGGGCCATCCGCTGTGGCCATTCCCGCTGCTGCTGCAAGTGAGAAGTAACACTTGGGGGGAGGGCAGCCCCCCTACCCACCCCTCCCTGGCTTCCTGTGGTCCAGATAAGGTTTGCGGCCTGTGGGTCTTGCCCTGACAAAGATGCAGTCCCCTCTCTGTGGGAGGAAGTGCAGCAAGTGTGACTATGCCCAGGTCCCTGTCCTGCTGCGCTTGGCCCTGAGGAGTTTACAAGCTGGTTGTGGTGGATGTTGGGGGTCAGGGGTCAGGTCTGAGACCACAGGAAGGGGGCAGAGCTGTGTTTGTAGGTTCTGCCCCCGAACCGGGGGATCCACTCACCCTGCCAGACCACAAGCATAGTTGGGGCGCTTGGGGAGGGGTCTCCTCATCCTCTACTTGGAGCCACCTTAGACTCAGAAGTGGGGGTGCTATCCTGGGGTCGGCTGGACCTTGTGCCCTGGGGCAGCGTAGGTCAGCTGAGGGTTCTGTGGGCATACTCAGGGCACCGGTCCAGCCACCAAACTTCGGGGGACCCAGGTGGAAAGCTGAGGCTGGTGTTGGCCTAAGACCCACGTCCCCCAGTTGAAGGACCACAAAGGGTGGTCTGGAGTGAACCGAAACTGCCTCCCCTGGTGGCTGCTCTTGTGACCCAGGAAGCCAGAGGAGGCGGGGCTTCTGCTTTCAACACATTTGGGAAGAATTGAGGGTTCTGTTTCAACACTCCCGGGCCCTGAGTATAATCTTGGTGAGAAGCAGGGAGCAGGGTCACTTCCAAAAAGACAGGGACTTGGGGTTGGGTGGGAGAGGAAGGGGGAGGGCCGGATCACCCACGATGTGCACCCAGAGACCCATGGCAGGGACCACATGCACCCAGAGCCCTGCAGGCCACAGCAGGGGCCACGTAGTCTCCAGAATAGGCAGGCAGACTCTGGGTTGGGGCCTCTGCCAGCCGGGGTAGACCCAGCCTGACTTGGGGCACTGAGGCCACCCTGCTGGCCCACCACCATTAGGCAGCACGTTGGGGGGCAGGGCGCCCATGGAGCCTCAGAGGCCCACCCCGAGGAGAGCAGCTGGCATCTGAGTTACTTTCAGGGTGAGTTGTGCTGATTTTTGCTTCTGATAAAACATGGCCCCTTCCTGCCTGTGAACTCCTGGTTTCTTACTTCTCAACACCTTCTCCGCCTCCGTGGTGTCAGATAAAATGTCACAGCCAGCTGCAGTGTTTTCAGACCGGGGGACCCACCCACCCAGGAAGCGTTGCTTCCCGCCCCTGCTGTTCTGGAGGGCACCGCTGCTTTGTGCCCAGCCCCTGCGGTGGCCCCTTTCTGGTCCGTGCCCAGTGGGCTGTGGCTTAGAAGGTCCTGCCTCTGCCTCTGAGAACCAGAACAGAGTTCGAACACCAGCCTTGAACGCTGCACCCACGATCGCGCCTCTGGGAGCATCGCAGTCAGTGCCCACTGAACGAGCCACTTCGCTGGGTGCCCTGCCCTCCCCTTACCGCGGCCCTGGGTTCGTAAGGACAGCAGGTGTGCATCCAGACAAACAAAACGACGGCCAGCTGCAGCTAGTGCCTTGAACAGGCAGGTAGTGGCTCTGCGTAACGCTCCCTCGCTCCCTAGTGCGGGGCTCCCTCGGTGCTCAGGGGTGGCCGGTCCTGCTTCTGCCCCGTGTTTGTGTGTGGTTGGCACACGTTTATTTATGACATGTGTGGTGGGTGCACACATGTGATCGTGTGTGCGGCATATGGTTCACAGGTGTCCATGTGTGTCGTGTATGCACATGCACGTGGTGTGTGTGTGTGTGTGTGCTGTGCACACATGTGTGCACTTGTGTGGTGTGGGGGTGTGGGTGTGTACGTACATGTGTGCCCTTGCGTGCTGCTGGCATGAGGCCCCCTCTCTGCTCGTCCTTGGCGGCCCAGTGGGCCCAGGGGTGTGGCCGCCACCTTGCAGGGCAGCCGGGGAGACAGACCGTGCTGGCCTCGCCCGGATACTAAACATCCTCAGCAGCAGGGTCAGAGCCTCCCGGCTCTGCATCCCCAGGCCAGCGAGGAGGGGCTCCATGGGCAGGAAGCCCCAGACTCTGGGGCCTGAGGACTCATCACCAAGGCCTTGCCCCTCCACAGGAAATGCTGCGTCGGTGCTCCCTGCTGCTCACCCTCTCTGGTCTGCTTTTCCTTGGGTCTGGTGAGTTCTGCGGGACATTCCTGGTGGGGGAGGATGGGGTCCACCCTCACGCCCTCCAGAAGGCCCCTCTCTGTATCCTGGTGGACACATGCCCCCTGGTTGATCCCATCCTTCCTGGTCCTTCTGCTGACCGTCCTTTTCCTTCCATCCCCTGTGTGTGGGCTTGGTCATTTGTCCACCCATCCATGTTCACAGCCCCTTGTGCCAGCCAGACTCCACATTGGGTCAGCAGTCCCATTCACAGAGCCTGTCTCATCTCGCCCCCAGTTCTCTCCCAGGAGTGCACCAAATTCAAGGTCAGCACCTGCAGGGACTGCATCGAGTCAGGGCCTGGCTGCGCCTGGTGCCAGAAGCTGGTAAGAGTTTCCTTCCTGGCTGGTCCTTCCCACTTGCACACCCCCCAGACTGCACCTCCTTTCTCTGCCTCTGGAACTGCGGGCACCCAGGACCATCACCAGTCCCTTTCGTAGTGGGACAGGAGCAGAACGGGGTAAAGGGTCGTCTGACTCACAGAGGGACAGACCCGACACTGTCCTGGAGGTCAACCAGACAGTGAGACTGGGCAGGGTTGGTCCCGGCCCTACGCCCTGGACCCCGGAGGCAGGAGGCAGGAGGCAGGAGGCCGGAGGAGATGCTTGCAGGAGGGGCCAGCTGCAGACCTGTGTCCCCTACAGCCCAGGGCACATGGGGAGGTGGGAGGTGGTCCAGCTTTCAGAATACAGATGAGAAGTGGAGAAGTTCCCTCCTGGGGCCCTAATTCCCTCTTGTTGTTTTAAGGGTGAGGGTCCTGGGAAGAAACCCAAAGGCCCAGGACAGTCAGGTGTTTTTTCCTCTGGTCAATATCATAACCCAGGAACATGTGTTGCATTCAAATGTCACGTCTCCTTCGTCTCCTTGAATGTGGAACGTTCTTCACACCCTTGACATGCCTGAAGCTTCAGGACAGCAGGGCTGTGTGCTGCCCCTCACTGTGGGTTTGTCTGCCACTCCCTCTCATTCTGTCCAGGTGGACATTTGGTGGGAGCCCCATATGGGGGGCTCATGCTGTCACTGTCCCAATATTGGTGACACTAGCTAGAACCGCTCTTGCTGGGCTTGTGCACCGTGACATCACTATTTCCCTTTGCACGGGGAAGTAATCTGTAGGGAGGTACTTGAGGCCTGGAAGCACTCTGTCCCGTCAAGCTCCCACCACGAACCTGAGCCTCCATCCCTAATTTGTGCCCAAATCGGTTGTCACTGAGATGGCTGGTTGACTCCTAATGGCTTCTGATGTCAGGAGAATCCCCACCCTCCATCGCTCTCTCATAGGTAGGGACCCACTGGTTTTCACTGTATTTGGTAGCTTATAAACTATCATTGTCATTTTGACATTTTCATGCTCACATTGTTCCCAAGTTGGCCATGGGACACCCCTCCGGGCTGGCTCTGTGACCTTGGCAGCCCCATCCTCAATTTCGAGCCCTCTCTCACTCGGGGGAGTAACAAGATCTCCTGGTCGTGGAATTGAGCCCTTCCCTGAGGTTTCCTGGTTCCCTCCCCTGAACGGCCTGATTCCGGACACGTGTGAACATTTCCTCATTTTTCTCAATCCTTCAACACACAGAAAGCTGTTTCAGAATCGCCAGCCCACGCCCCTGCCCCAAGCAACCCACGGGAGAAGTGGGTGTGGTCAGCATTCCTCCTCATGATGGGGGTGTGGCTGAGCGGGTGGAAACACCCCCCTGAGGCTGGGGTCCTCTCTGCCCCTCCCCCGCCCGGCTGTGAGTTTGTCGCATTCATTTGAAATACCGGTAGACCCGATTGTTACCTCTTGGGGTTGTTTCTTCTCCATTCCTGTTGAGTTCGTTTTATTTCTCAGGTACTTAAAGCGTTCGCAGGGTTCCGAAGGTGAAGACAGTACAGAGGCAGCTCAGAAAGCATAGCCCCTCCCCCGTCCCCTCTCCTGCCCCTGTCACCAAGCCCCTGCACCTAGCCAGCCTCCTGCCTGTCTGGTTCCTCCCCACTGTGAAAGAAAGTGGAGATGTGAACATGATTTTTAGCGACTCCTGTGTCAGCACAACCTCCCTCGGTGCAGCTGGCTGTGGCCCAGCGTCAGGACCCAACCAGTGTGGCCTCTTCTTTCCCGCTGGTGTCAGAACCCACAGGGCATTTGTGGGGGCAAAGGGTCACAAGGAAAGTGCCCTGGACCCAGGACCTCTGCTCCCCTATGGCCCCTTTCTGGATTGCGAGGGGCTTGGCCCAGAGCGTCGGCCTGGGTTCCAGGGTTCCGTGGGTGCCCTGAGGTGCCTTGGGACTGCCACGCAGGCTCAGAGGGGATGCCCACATTTCCTCGGGAGAGAGCCACACCCCACCCACAAAGCCTCTGCTGACAGAGGGCAGAAACCCCCAGCCAGACGCTCGGGGGGATGGCTCTCAGCTCTGGGCCGCGGGAGGTTCCCCCAGCGCCCCGCCTGGACTGGACGCAAGTTCTCCAGTGGTGTCCGCTGCTGGAGGCAGTGGGAGGGCTGCCCGCCCCAGTTTCCGCTGTGGTCTGGGGGCCTCACGGAGGAGCTGTCTGAGGCGGGTGTCCCTGGGGACCGTCCGGCCCCCCCACCTCATCCCTGTATCATAGGGATGCTTGTCTTGAATGCCAGAGCAAATGGGGAGGGTCTGCCTCCCCAGCAGATGCTGAACGCCAGCCCCTCCATGTTTCTCCTCCCTCTTCCCGCTCCCCACCAGAACTTCACTGGGCAAGGCGAGCCTGACTCCGTCCGCTGTGACACGAGGGCACAGCTGACATCCAGGGGCTGTGAGGCGGATGACATCATGGACCCCAGAAGCTTTGCCGAGACCACCGAGAACCAGAAGGGGGGCCAGAAGCAGCTGTTCCCACAGAGGGTGACGCTCCACCTGAGACCAGGTGGGCTTGGCCCTGCCTGGGGTTCTGCGGCTGCGGGCCGGGTGTCTTTTAGCCCATGTCCTGTGTTCTGTGTAAAAAGGAGGGAAAAACACCTGGAAAACACTATTCTGCTCCCCCCTGAGAAGGCAGCGCAAAGGCTCGACTGGCCCTGCGGCGGGCCACCTGCGTAGCCGCTTGCACCGGCTTCGCCCGAGTCACTCGCCCCTCACTCTCCTGTCTCTGCGGCAGGTCAGGAGGCCGTGTTCAACGTGACCTTCCGGCGTGCCAAGGGCTACCCCATCGACCTGTACTACCTGATGGACTTGTCCTACTCCATGCTTGATGACCTCATCAACGTCAAGAAGCTGGGGGGCGACCTACTCCAGGCCCTCAATGAAATCACCGAGTCTGGCCGCATTGGTGAGGGCCACAGCTGAACCTGCTGCCCATGCACCACCCCCACTCCTGTCCCGAGGGACAGGGCGTGGGGGCGGCTCACACACTGTCCCTGTTTGCATCCTCGCCAAGGCCCTACCGGGGGGCTGGCTCTCCTGACACCACCCACCCCTCCATTCCCTCTCCTCTCCTCCCTTCTTTTGTTTTGTCTTCAATGTGTCTGAAAGACAATAGGCCTACAGTGCTAGTTCTTTAAAACAATTAAAGACCACAGAAGTATACAGACCACAGAATAATCACACCGTTAATGAAATAATCACAGTGGACAAGCACAGCCCTGACCTCCTGGCAGAGGGGCCTCAGCGCTCAGCAAGCAGGGACTCATTTACTAAGTGCAAGTCTTAGACACACACGTGTGTGAGGGAAATGGAACATCACACTCATTTCTGCTCCCTCCGAGCTGTTGTCTCTGTGTGTGGGGACACACACACACTCACACATACCTAATTACGCATGTACAAACACTTGGTCACATACCTGCACACTCACACGCCCCGTGGGCCATCTCACTTCCTCCCCTGCCCTGCGCCAAGTAGGGAAACTGAGGCCCCACCCTCGTGCTCCGCAGGTTTGTAGCCCTGCCCTCCCACTGCCTGGTGCCACCTCTGCTTCCCCCACTCACCCCCCCACCTCTGCCCCTCAGGCTTTGGGTCCTTCGTGGACAAGACTGTGCTCCCCTTCGTCAACACACACCCCGAAAAGCTGAAGAACCCGTGCCCCAACAAGGAGAAGGAGTGCCAGCCCCCGTTTGCCTTCAGGCACGTGCTGAAGCTCACCGACAACTCCAACCAGTTCCAGAGGGAGGTTGGGAAGCAGCTGATCTCAGGAAACCTGGACGCCCCCGAGGGGGGGCTGGATGCCATGATGCAGGTCGCAGCGTGCCCGGTAAGGCCTGGTCCCTACTCTGGCCCTGGGTCCCCCAGTCACAGTTTCCACCTTCACTTCGAACACTCTTAGAAGACCCTCCGGTCACCCAGAGATGTCACTATCAGTTTGTGATGTGGGGCACATCTTCTGAAGCCTAAAAGTGAGCAAACCATCTTGTAAAGCAAGACTACTGAGTGGCCAGACCCTGGCGGTTCCTCGAGTGGAATCGCTGCCGACTCCCTTGCCCCTTAGGAAATCAGGGGTGTCCACAGAGACTCTCCCATGTCATGTGGCTTCAGTGGCCATGTCTGGACTGCCCCTCACCCAGCGACCATCTCCTGCCCCTGACTTCCCCCTCACTCACAGGGTCCTGCCTGGTCAACTCACCCACTGGGCTCATGATGTCAATGGTACAACATCATAACCTCGTGTTTTTAACCTCGCAGTCCTGACCCTTTGCAAACTGGCTTTTAATCCTGCAGCATCTCTGCGGGTCCCTCCTCATTGCTGTCCTTGCGTCACCGACACACACTTCATTTTTGTGTGACGCCACAGTGATGACAGGAGAGTTGCTAAGGTGCCTGACTCTCTCATCCCCCCCTTCGGGGCCCCTGAGGTCCTTTCCTCTTTGTGTCTGCAGTGTTTTTACGTTGTGATAAACTTTTCTACAAGTATTTTCTTTTCTTCTTTGGGAATAGTCCCCAAGGATTTAGTCCCTGAGGATTTAGTCCCTCAGAGGCTGTATGTTTTTTTCATACAAACATGCATGTCAGTTCCCCTCTGGGTCCTACACATGTACTGGGTATTTAGGAACTTGTCATCCTAGAGACGTACCTTCAGCCCCAGGCGTCAGAATCTGGACCACACTTGAGAACCAGAGTCACTAAGCTGGTCCCTGGGGCCTCCTGACCAAAAACCCTGGAATGGGGGACAGGCGTAGCACCTTGTCACCTCTCCTCTGTGAGCGCCCCACGAAGGAACTGAGGCAGGTAACCCCGTCTTCTCCCTCTCAGGAGGAGATTGGCTGGCGCAACGTCACGCGGCTGCTGGTGTTTGCCACCGATGATGGCTTCCACATCGCAGGTGACGGGAAGCTGGGAGCCATCCTGACCCCCAATGATGGCCGCTGCCACCTGGAGGACAACATGTACAAAAAAAGCAATGAGTTTGTGAGTGCCCGCTGTCCAGGGTCCTGGCTGGGAGGGGCCGCAGCACAAGGGACTAGGGAGGAAGCAGTGGGCTGAAGGGGAAAGTTCAGGGGTGTCTGTAATTCTGTCCAGGGGGACTGGAGGCCAGGGTCACTCCAGGCTGGCTGAGAGCGCACTTCTGGGGGTTCAGAGGGATGGGAAGAGGCCCTTTGTCCAGGGTAAGAAGCTGTGCTGTCAGGAAGAGGTCAGCCATTCCCCTCTTTCGGGGTGCAGCCGCAGTCCTGAACCGCCAGCTTTCACCTGGCCTGCTGTGAAATGATGCTCTGCACCCTGAAATCATAAACTCCAGGCACTACACAGCACCTCAGAGATGGTCAAACTCGGGAGATCTTTGCCCGGAACCTGCAGGCTCCAGGGGAGAGGGTTGGTGGGTTAATTTCAGGGGACCACAACTTGGACAGGAAAAATGTGCCATCTGAGGTTCCAGTGAGCCTCTGCTTGAAATCGAGACTGTCCCTCAATTATGAAAATACGGTGCCCCATGCTGGGGGTGGTGTGTGATCTCCTGCCCCAGTGGAGGTCAGAGGAATTCCCCAGCACCACACAAGCATAGATACCCCCATTATGTTCCCTCTCGTCTCTGCTTTGCATGTTGGGAGAGGCTTCTTCTTCAGTGCACTGATCAAAAAAGCATGTCACAACTTTCACATTTTCTTGTCAACTGATGGTTTTTGGTGCCATTTCGTTGCCATTTCAATGCCAACAGGAATCACCAAGTTGGGATGCAGTGAAGGAAGAATCTTTATTCAGTGCAAACAGCTCAATTATGATAAAGTTGTGAGGTTCCCCGGGGTGAAGCCCCTCAGCCCTGGTGTTGCAGCTTGGCCCCTCTGGGTAGACAGCTCTGCTCTGCTCCAGTCTGCTGTGATCCAGGCTACTGAGGTGGCTTCCTCTGATGTTGACACCTGCAGACAGGGAAACCCAATCTTTGGTGGAAAGAGAAAATGCCCTCCCCCACCAAGGTAGAAGGAAGCTGCCTTATAGAAAGAGAAGTCCCTTTCCTTGGTCGTCAATTGGCTCATTCTCATGCAAGTGAAGATTCTAAATCCTCACAGTTTGATTGGTCCAGAAAGGCACTGTCCTAATTGGTCAGAATGGAACTGCTCCGATTGGTCAGTGAAGATGCCCAAGGGGCTCTAAGTGCGCAGCGCCAGTCGGACCTGGAAAACCTCAGTCTTACTAGTTGGAATACGATTCCAGGAGCTCCTTTATAAGGACTGCCTCAGAGGGCAGGAGCAGAGTGCAGGCGGGCAGTTCCATGCAAGAGGCAGGCAGCTCTGCCCAGGCTTCTCCCTGAAGCCTGTCTTGCATGAGAGGTTCCTGTTCAGAAATGGCTTCCAGGTTCTGTTTTTAAAGTTGAACCAGTTACGCCTACTTGCTAGTTATCTTTTCTCTCAGGGTCATCATTCTTAACTGTGTTGCAACATCACTGGTCTCCCTCGCAATCCTATTATGTTACGCGTTTGTTCACATCACTGGGAAGGGCCCTGGGGACAGCGCGGGAAGGGCTCAGCCTCCGGCCCCCACAGGCATTTGTGCGGGGCAGTGTGGACGGTCAGCCCGGTCAGCCTGTGCCGGCCTCCGCGCTGTCTGACTGGGCATCTCCTCCCCAGGACTACCCGTCGGTGGGCCAGCTGGCACACAAACTGGCCGAAAGCAACATCCAGCCCATCTTTGCTGTGACCAAGAAAATGGTGCAAACCTATGAAGTAAGTGGACTCAAGTTCTTGGGCAATAGGGTGGGACGGGGACATTTCAGTGTCACCACAGGCTGAGTTCTGCTTCTGCGTGTTGGGTGTGTGGGGCAGGCGGCCGTGGGCTCAGGGGTGTGAATGCTGCTGTTGGGAAATCCGAAGCCTCTCTCTGCCATGTGACATCCCTGTGTGCATGGAAGAGCATTGCTTCCCCTGAAATGCGGTGTGTTTGCGGCGCGCGTCTCGGCGTTGGCTCACTTGGGCTACGGCATAGCGAGTGTTTGGAGCAGCAGGCCCAGTTTTTTATTTGACGGAGACTCTCTAGCTTTTCACGCACATACATGGAATATAAGCATTTTCACGACGTCTGAGATGGTATTTCAGGAAAGTTCACGCACATAAGCATGTGGCTTGGTGGACTCCACAGGGAAGCACACCCGCGTCATCAGCGACTGTCCCTCCACGGAAGCTGACGCTTCGACACCCCGAGATGACTTCCCTTTCTCTGCCTCGGGAACCCTGGTCCTGACTTTTCTGAATTACTGTCTTTACCGCATTCCTTAGTAGCATGGAACTCTCATGGGGGATTGCCTCCTGTTCCTGCAGCAGATTCACTCCATCTGTCCTCTCTTTCTGGTCACCATTGTGTGTGTTTGGTGTTTGGCCAGCGTTTAGTGGAGGAGCTCCTCTCGGTCTGACGGGCATGAGACTCTCCTGGCCCCTCACCATCCCTACGCCCTGGGCAACATTCTCCTGCCATTGGTGAGCCTGCGGTGGCCTCTGCTCAGGAGGGGCGGGGCGCTTGATTGTGGCCAACGGTGAGACCGGTAGTTCCTGCTGTCACTTTTCCCAGACTCTGGAGAAAGGACGAGACTTTGCAGGGCACACAGAGAAATGGGAGGGGGCAGGCAGTGGGAGCTGGCCAAGCCACAGGGACAGTGCCTCGGCTCCCTTCAGGGCTGTTGGCTGGTTGCAGCACGTTCAAAGGCCGCCCGAATTAGCTGCATGGGCACCAGCAGGTCAAGACCTCGCAGCTGCCATGTTGACTGCATTATGAGACCTGACAGTCCCCCTCTCACTGAATTGTAGGAGGTCCCGGCAATTTGTTATTAGCAGCAGGAGTTGTGCTCCAGAATACAGAGTGATGACAGAGTACAAGCTAAACTGGGAACTTGAACCCCAAATCCTCCCCTCCCAGTAGCACAGACGAGGCCCCGGGCAGGTCACAGGCCTTTCTGAACCTGTTCCCCAATTCCTATTCACGATGCTTCTGAGAAAGGGGCATCAAGGTGGCCAGTGATTTGTAAGGGCAGTGGACACTGGGCCCTCCTGGTGTTTCTGCAGCATGGCTCCACAAGGCAGAGAGGACAGGACGTGGAAGCGCCCAGCTTTCCCAAGCCACAGCAGAGTCCCACTGCTGGACCGGAGGAGGTTGGGTGATGGAGGCTGGAGGGGCTGGTGGCCAGGCTGTAGCTGTCCTTGTGAGCTCCATGGAGGTGACAGGATCTGATTCTGGGCAGTCACAGAAGGGCTTTGAGGCAGAAAATTGGCCCAACCATCAATTCTATAGGACAAAATGTTAGAGCAATCATCAATGAATGATGGCGTGACCCTTGGACCAGGCTAAGGTGTCACGGGGGAGAGGTGGTCAAAGCTGCCCTGGCGGCTGGCCCCAGGCCTGTCTGCATTACTGGTGCTTGGGCCTGCTACCCCACGGGCACAGCTGAACCAGCTGACGCTGGCCTGCCAGAGTGGACTATCTCATTGTTTCTAACACAGTCATTATTAAAATTCAATTATATCAACTTATTGAAATGCTCCAAACTCAGCCCTTCCTGAGGCTTTGGCATATTCTTGATCACCCATGCCCTTGAGGTTTGCACCAGTTATACCCGCGTGGTGGGAACACTGCCTAACCATGGCAAGGCACATCTCTCTTCAGCTCTTTGTGCAGTGATATCAGTAGTGCAAAGTCCACCCAGGTGGAGTATTTATACCAAGGAAATTGGCAGATGCTACAACTCAGGGTGTTTTCCCCCTAGAGCCCGATGTTCATGATTTACCAGCACACCGCTAACTATGCACTGTCTTAACTAAGCACTGTGAGATATTGGGTGGGGGGTTGTCTGAATCACTGTACAGGTGGGAAGTAACCCGCTGGGGTGTTGCAAACCAGTGGAGGCTGAGATTTCCATAGCCCCGGGGTTGTACCCGTGACCCACCTGGTCTTCTTGCCCAACAGAAGCTCACGAAGATTATCCCCAAGTCTGCGGTTGGGGAGCTGTCAGATGACTCCAGCAATGTGGTCCAGCTCATTAAGAATGCCTACAATGTGAGTCCCTGGGGGTTCCGCTGGGGGCCGGACACTCAGGACAGAAGTCACTCCCCTGCAGGTCAACAAAAAGGTGATCTGGAGGGGAGAGCCCATGCCTTGTATGGGCCACCCTCAGGCCTTGAGGACAAACTGACTCTGGCCTTCCAACAGGGCAGCTGTACCTTCTCTTGTTGATGGCATGGCATGTGTCACGTTGGACCCTCGCCAGCGCCTTCTGCGAGACACATGCCCCAGGCCTTCTGCTCTGCCAAGTGTCCTGATGGCCTCACTGAGCCAAGCTCTCTGGGAGCACCCTAAAAAATGCCAAAGCCATTGAATTTAGTTGAAGCCCCACTAAGGAGGTTCCGATGGCTTCCTGTATGTTCTTGGAGCCCTGTACTCCCAGAGTGGGTCCTCCCGAACCCCAGCTGCTGCCTATGTGTGTTCCCATCTTTTCTGGGGTGGTGCACCATCATTGACTGATTCCCCATCTCTCTGCCTATCTCTCTTTCTTTTTCTCTATCTCTCTCAGTCTCTTCCTCCTTATGTGTCTCTCTGACTGTCTGTCTCACTCTCCTGTGTCTGTCTCTCATGTACTTCAGTTTTTCAGCTCCTACCTGTGCCAGGCACTGGGACTTCAGGGGTGAATAGGAGGGTCAAACCGCCATCCTCATGGGGCTGTGATCTGTCTCCATGGAGGTTCCTTCACTGGCCTGTCTTGAGGGCAGAGCCGTGGCGCTGGTAACCCCAACACCCGCTGCACAGGGCGCAGGACCAAGCACCTTCCAGCCCTCAGTGTGCCTGTGGGCGAAGGGAGAGGGGGATGGGGAAGCATGCCAAAGCCATGCCTTGGAACGGCCTGGGAGTAGCAGAACTATCCTCCTTACTCAACGGCCACTCTTTGCCCACAGAAACTTTCCTCCAGAGTCTTCCTGGATCACAACACCGTCCCCGACAGTGTGAAAGTCACCTACGACTCATTCTGCGGTAACGGAGAACCACAGACGAATCAGCCCAGAGGGGACTGCGACGGTGTCCAGATCAATGTCCCGGTGAGGTTCCATCCCAACATTCTGGAAGGTGCTCTCCCAGTGACCGCTAGAAGGAAGTGCACCCAGGCAAAACAGAAAGCTCAAGGATAAGTCCCGGGCAGGAGCCAAGGTTCGTCCACCAGAGGTCCAGTTCCCTTCCTTTAGAACCCTCTCTGAGGCAAAACGGGATCCACCTAAGTTTAGCTTACCTGTTAAGGAGGAGCAGGTGGTGCGCTTAGCGCTGTCCTTGGCACAGGGCATCCTTGTTGTCAACACCGTCAAGAAATCCCAGGCGTAACCCTGACGACCACAAGGTCGGCAGCGCCCCCTGGGAGCAGACACTGGAACAGCGCATCTCGGTAAAGGGTGGTCTTTCCACCCGCTACACATCTGGGTTGGTTTTCTTGATTTATATTTTTGTTCTGTTTTTTGAAAACACACTAAAGCAGGGGCCAAGCAGATGATTAGGAATAAACATTGACTTACTTCCTTAATATTTTAAATTTATCATGACCATAACAATTACATTTTTCCTTTCACTGGCTGTGAACTAATATTCAGCAAAATGCTTGCTTATATTGCATTATTAAATATGATATTAGAATTTCTTCAAACATGTTACTTACTAAATGTTACATGAGACTTTTTACTGAAATATCTCCTTGCATTGGGTGATTCACATGAGAATTTATTTAATCTTGTGGTTGGCTGATTGCTTCATATACACATATGTTTCCTGTTATTTCTGCTCTACGTTAATTCACCATTTGAAAATTTATTGAATCTGATTTCGGAGTGCCTTACCTTTGACAAGCTGGTGTTTCCTGCAGCTCAGGGCTGGTGTCTACTTCAAGCGGGCATGTAGCTGGCAGGGACTCAGCTCTGTCTCACTCTGTCCTCTCAGGCATGATTTTGACCCTTTATTCAAGGTCAGGACACAGTCCCCCATTCAGACTTTAGGACCTCTTGTGAGACTCGGACACATCAGCATGCTGAACTTAGGGACAAAGTATACGCCCTTTACAAAGTCACTTTAAAGTCCTTCTGAATACTTGTGCGGTACAAAGTATTCTGAAAACCATCTCCCCAGCAGTCTAAGTGCAAGCCAGAGATGGTGGGTGTGGGGAGCACCCTGGGATCACCACGCTGTGTTCTGGCATCTAATCTTTTTCTTATCTCAAGGCTCAAGTTCCGGGGAAATCCTTTAGTGTTCGTTGTTCTTCCCCTGCCCCCACCTCCACCCACTCCCTCCCAGGACCCCTGAGAGGCCTGTGCCCTCCTTGCCTGGAAGCAGGGTTCCCACCCCAGTGCCCTGGCCTCTCCTGAGTTCTGCTGTTCCCCACACAGGTCACCTTCCAGGTGAAGGTCACGGCCACAGAGTGCATTCAAGAGCAGTCGTTTGTCATCCGGGCCCTGGGCTTCACGGACACGGTGACCGTGAGGCTACTTCCCCAGTGCGAGTGCCACTGCAGGGACAGGAACCGGGACCGCAGACACTGTGGTAACAAGGGCTCTGTGGAGTGCGGCATCTGCAGGTGAGCCCCCCTAGGGCTCCCCCAGGGCAGGAGCCACACACACAGCAGAGGGTCCTGGGGAGGAGCCCTGAGCTGTGTCCCTCCTGTGCAGGTGCGATGCCGGCTACATTGGGAAGAACTGTGAGTGCCAGACACAGGGCCGGAGCAGCCAGGAGCTGGAAGGCAGCTGCCGGAAAGACAACAGCTCCATCATTTGCTCGGGGCTGGGGGACTGCATCTGCGGGCAGTGCGTGTGCCACACGAGCGACGTGCCTAACAAGAAGATCTTCGGGCAGTTCTGCGAGTGTGACAACGTCAACTGCGAGCGCTACAACGGCAAAATCTGCGGCGGCACCGGTGAGTTCTCAGGGAGTGAGGGGCAGAGTGGATGGTGGGGACAGACAGACAGACGTAATGCCAGGAGGGGGTCCTGGGGCTGGGCCCTGGTGAGTGGAAGGCTGAGCTGGGGGTCTGGGGCTGGGCAAGGGTGACTGTGCGGCGGCCCCACTGTTTCCCAGACCGTGGCGAATGCCGCTGTGGCAAGTGCCTCTGCAAGCCGGGCTACGAGGGCACGGCCTGCCAGTGCCACCAGTCCACAGATGGCTGCCGGAACCTGCGGGGGTCCGTTTGCAGTGGCCGAGGCCAGTGCGTCTGCAACAAGTGCGAGTGCGACAGGGACTACCAGCCGCCCTTTTGCGAGGACTGCGCAACGTGCCAGTTTTCCTGCAGCGACTACGCGTGAGTACTCCCCCGTCTGAAACTAGTGCACTTGTGAGCCCCCAGCAGAAATCTGCCACCTGGCTGGGGCCTCAGGAGGAGATGGGGGCTGCCCTCCTCCAGACACCCACACACCCTCTGCTGTCCTTCAGCTCCAAGGGCCACGGCCATCTGGGGCCCCATCTGTCAGGATTCCAGGTCCCAGGAGCTCTGCCCACCTCACTCCCCAGGAGCACCACCTCCCGCCCCAGCCACAAAGGTCACATGGGCACCAGCTTCAGCCCCTGGGCAGACAGGACCAGCCCCACCAGAGCCACCCTGGTGCCCAGACACCAGCACTCTCTCATAATATTGCCCACGCTCGCACATGCTTTCACACAATTTTACTCCTTTTGCACACATGCTCACACAGTGGTCCCTCTGCAGGTCCTGTGCCGAGTGCCAGAAATTCGACAAGGGCCCCTACATGAAGAACTGCAGCGAGCAGTGTCCGAGACTGAAGCTGCTGAGCAAGCCCCATGAGTGGAGTCCATCTAGGAACCCCAAGCTGACCCGGAAGTGCAAGGAGCGCGACTCGGAAGGCTGCTGGATGACCTACACCCTGTGGCAGTTGGATGGGAGAGACACACATGATATCCACGTGGAAGAGATTCGAGGTAAGTCCCCACCATATGGGACATGGGGGCCAGACCATGGGTCATGGGGCCTCTGGTGATGGCAAAGCTGCTGCACAGAGTCCTCTCCTCATGGAAATGCAGGCTTGGCAGGGTCATGCCAGCATCCAGGACTGTGGGTCTCCTGCCCTAGACTCTCTCCTCCAGTCTCTGACCTTACCTTCTGAGTGTGAGGGGTAGGGGACAGCTTGTGCCCTAGCTCAAGAGGATGGGACCCTGCTGGAAGGACCACATGGCTGAGCTGGTGATACCCTCAGGGATGCTGACCAAGGCCTGGTCCCCGTGTCCCAGAGTTGGTCCAGGGACAGCTATGTGGCCAGTGGACAATTTGCATGCTCAGAGCTTGGCCCTAGCTCAGGGGAATCCAAGACCCCCCGGGAGACCAGGGATCGCATTTCCCAATAAAATGGGGAATTACTGTTCGTTTGCTCAGCTCCGGACCTGTATCAGGCCTAGTAATGGTGCAGGGCACAAAGACACCAACCCTGGCATCACAGGATTCATGTGCCAAGGGGGTGGGAGCCCCTCATCAACACATCAGAACACCAGCGCCAAGACTGGGGGACGGAGGGCTGCAGCCAGGGGCACAGGTTGCAAAGAGCATGTCCAGGGACGCTTCCTGAGGTCAGGGGTTAGGAGGTCTCTCGGAGGAAGATGCATTGCATGTCAGACCAGAGGATGAGAGCATCCATACATGGGGGACAGAGGGTGTACAGTCTGAGGCACTGGGCGCCTGTTGTTGGAGGGCCCTGTGAGTCCTGGGAGGCATTTGGGTCTCTTTCCAAACATGGTAAGGAGCCCTTAGTAGAATTTCAGGAGAGCGAGGGACAATCCGAACTGTGTTTACAAAAACTCAACACAGACCTGTGGAGGGGGGGTGGACATTGATCTGGGGGATGCCTGCTGAACACAGGACTTTGAGGGGCCAGCTGAATGCAGACCTGGAGGGGCTGCTGAGGTCCAGGCACTGAAGCTGGGAGATGGACAGGGTGGGTTGGGCTGGGTCATTGGGTCTATTGAGGGCAGAGGAGGGAACTGCCCACTGATGGAACACAGGGACCTAATCAGGAGAAATGAGGGACAGGTGCAGGATCCACAGTCCATGACAGTGATGGGGTTAGGTCAATAGCGAGTAGTTACATTGGGTGACAATGACCAAGGGTATGTAGGACATAGGACTTGTGGTAAACAGACCCCCATGAATGACTTAAGGGCTTTAGACAAGCAGCATCGAGAGCCCACAAACTCCCAGCACCTCCACCTTGCTCCCGCCCAGAGAGGCTGAGGGGACACAGGGCTGGGAAGCCTGGCTACACACGTGACTGCATGTGGGTCAGCGGTCCACCAGGGCCCTTGCAGTACTGAGACCTGCTCTCAGCTCCCTTCCCCACAGTGGGAGCCCTCCATGTGGCATAGAAGGCTCCGTGCCGCATAGGGAGGCTCAGGGTTCACAGCAGTGCTCCCTCCATGCTCTGCCCTGGCTAGCTGGTAACCTGGGCCCTTCTTTCTTTGTAAACAAGTGTTCTCACAGTTTCATTTGGAACTGCATGGCTTGGCCTTGACCCCAGCCCTGCCCTGGCCCAGAGCAGGGGCTAGGTCAGGTCGTTTGCTCAACTACCGATGGCTATAAGCCGGATAGTGGGGAAGATCTGTCCAACTGAGCATTGTGCAGTGACCTGGGATAGGGGCACCCAGGGGGCCTGGGAGCTGGGGAGAGCCTGACGATGGGTGTGTATGTGCTTCCTCTCCACCTTAGAGTGTCCAAAAGGCCCCAACATAGCTGCCATCGTGGGGGGCACTGTGGCAGGAGTCGTGCTGATCGGTGTCCTCCTGCTGGTCATCTGGAAAGCTCTGACCCACCTTAGTGACCTCAGGGAGTACAAGCGCTTTGAGAAGGAGAAGCTCAAGTCTCAGTGGAACAACGTGAGTGGTCATCCCTGGGGGCCTGGTTCCGAATAGGGGACCTCTCCACCAAGCCCTGTGTAACCCCCACACATGGCTACCACCTCCCCTCCCCCACCACCATTCTTAGAGCTCCTGGGTGCATGCCCTGCCAATGGGACTAGAACCAGCGGGAAGGTCACCCACTCCTGCCTCCCCTGCACTCACAAGTCCAATTTGATTTTCTTACCAGGATAACCCCCTTTTCAAGAGTGCCACCACCACAGTCATGAACCCCAAGTTTGCGGAGAGTTAGGGGCACCTGATGAAGACAAGGTCGTCTGAGCTGACCAGATGGAATTACCCACAAACCAAGTCTCCTGCATCAAGCCGACTGCAACCCTGCTCCATGGACATGGCTTACAATGCCTGACAACTTCTTCTATTAACCAAAATCCACCGTTATTTTCTGGCTCAAAATGACAGGGCAAGATGATTTTGTGGACTCCTCAGGAGACACAGTGCCCCTTCTGATAGGTATTACCTTCTAATACAGACTTGCAAAAGGGATCGCTGGGGTCTTATAGGCTTACATACATGTTTTCCTGTATAAAAATGAGGGTGGCAGTCTGATGAAAGGTTGTAAAAACATATTTATATTTGCACTTATCAGGGTATAAAATCGCATCCGTTGATTATACTGTCCCTAGTCATGTGTATAGGAAACATTAATAAACTTTCCTAGAGTCTCTCTGTGGGAACTTGTCCTGCAGGCTATGTCCTCCCTCCCCGCCCTGCTCTCAACACACTCAAGGGGTCCATGCCAACTTCAATCCCTGGCCCTCCTGGGGCTCGACTTTCTTGTCTCCTTCTTCATCTGTTGGCCCTGCCTACAAGGCCCCTTTGGCCCTTGTCCCTGCCTCACACAGAAGCAGCTTAAGCAGCTTTCAGAAGACATGAGGCAGCCCCACCAAAGGCGGGCCATACAGAGCCTGAATAGGGCAGAGCAAGCCGAGAAACGAGCATGCCTTAGCTCCTCTTCAGGGTCACACCTGCTCCACCAGGGTGGGGGTTCGGGGGGGGGCGGGGGACGACTGGGGGTGTGGGAGGCAAGTGAATTTACAGTGAGTGGTTTTTCCCTAGCCATCTCATGCGAGGAACCTGGAAGTCAGGGCTGATTCAGTGCCATTTGGCCAAGTGAATTTTCATTTTATTTGAGCCAAACTAACAACTGAGCAGTAAGCATAGTCTCAAACGCTCTGGCGAAGGACAGTTTTGCGGTTCTTTTTATCCATTTGGGATTAATGGGGAAATGTAAAGCAGTCTACTGGAAGGCAAGAGAAAGCTAGGTGGGGAGATCTCTGGATTCACAGGGGAGTTAACAAGGTCGTGGGTTCCCCTGGGGGTGCTTAGCCTCTGACGGGTCTGAAATGAGAATTACTCTGGCGTTTCAACAGCTAACTCAGACGCACAGGGACAATGAAAAAGGCTTGCTTAAGGCACAGATAACCTTTTCCTAAAGAAGTTACATGCTGGGGGAGTGACTACCCATCTTGATCCTGAGTTAGAGATTTGCGATCAGTTCATCCTGTGAGGTTCCTTTCCGTCTCTGATTTAATGCAGAGCCCCTTTTCCCTCATGGCGGCGGGGGGAGGGGGAGGTGGTGTTTAGGGAAGGGATGGTGGTGTGTGGATAAACAACCAGAGATCAGGATGCCTAAAGCAGGCTCTGGAGAACTTGGGGGGTGAGCGATGAATGGTCAGCGTCAGGGAACAGGGGTCCCCAGGACAGACAGGGAATGTGTCTTTCAGGCGGGGTCGGGCTAGTATTTGCTCTGCGTGACCCGCAACCTAGGAGGGCTGAGGAACCGTTAGTCCCTAGGGCCACCTTCCAGAACTTCTTCACCATTTTAGAGTCAAAGCGACGGCGCACTACTCACAGCCGCATAGGCTAATTAAAAGGCAGGGGCCCTGGCACATGCCACGCAGTTCAGCCGCGCAGGCGCACTGGTCCACAGCTGGACCCCTCCCGGCAGCGGCCATTCAGCTGCTCGAGCGCACTGAGCCCCACCCGCGTCGCTCCGGGAAGCGGGGAGCAGGAGTCGCACTGGAAGGCCTGAGGGCAAGGGGCGGGGCAAGCTGGCTGCCGCGGCTGCGCACTCGTCGGTGCCGCCCGCCCCGCCCACTTCCGGCGCGAGTCTTTTTCCAACACAGGTTTCCTGGCTGACGGACCGAGCAGCTAGGCCACAGACACCATGGGGTCCGGCTGGATTTGCGGGCAGAAGATGCGCTGGGGGCTGTCTTTCGGCGGCGCCACGCTGCTTCTGCTGCTCCTCCCGGCTGCCGCGGGGCAGAAGTCTCCCGGAGTGGGTGAGGACGGCGGAGGGGGCTCCAGCCCTGAGGTGGGAGGGGGCGTGGGGCTTGGGGGTCCGGCGGGGAGACCTAGGGGGCGCAGGGTCACAGCTACGCGGGGTCGCCGCCCCACCCCCCGTCCCGGGCCGCGGTCTGTGGAGGTGGGAGACTGGGGCCACTCGAGTGTCTGGTCCCGCGGGTCTAACCGCTGCTGGAGCATCTGGAGGTGGCAGGCCGTCCCTTTGTCTTGGTTCAGCTGCGGCTGCTGCTGCCGCCGCCCCGCGCGGCTGTGCTAGGTGGTCCCGGTCCGAGGCCCGCGCGTTTCCTCCAAGCCTGCAGGGTCGTCCAGTCTCAGCCTCTGTCGTCTCGCTGAGCTTCACCACGACCCTCGATTCTCTAGGAAGCAGCTCTTGGGTTTAAATTCGGAGTCGGGATTGCGTTATTAGAACTGAAGAACCTCCTCGAATTCCACAGCTGGTCGTGGCTGGTGTCCCGGTGCCAAATCATTGAGGGTTGGGATGGCTGGGGCTGGTGTCGCGGGCACCCCTTCACGGAGCGGGGTTACTCAGAGTTATTCGGGGCCTTAGGTTGAGGCAAGAATGCGCAGTGCCACAGCGTCTGCCACTTTGAAGCAAGCTGATTCCCTTCTACACTCCGGAACAGGCCTGCTACACTCGTGGGCCTTCTGCATTGGTTTATCCCACTGGTTACTAACCACCGGCGTGTGCCGGGTTGGGACCGCGGTGGTGACCCAGAGTCCTCTCTGTCCTTAAGAAGCTGAGTTTCTGGGGACACTGACCAAGAAACAAGTTGTTAAGAGTGCTGGGTGGGAGGGAGGGTAGGTGAGGGGAGCGATAGTGGAGGAAATTGCATGACTTGAGGGCCAAAGAGTTGCAGAAATGAGTACTATCTGGAGGGTGGTTTCGTGGGGGCCGCGTGAGGGGGGCGATAGCCTCAGGGCCTGCTGCAAGATGGTGAAGGGTTTGAGCTGAGACTAGTGTCTTATCTGTTTCAGAAATGTTTCAAGTTGGCTGCTGCTGTGTGTGGAGTACCCATGTGACCACTGGTTGTGGGAAATAGAAGCACCAGCTTGAGCCAGAAGAGAGCAAATCCACACTCTTCTGCTTGTTAGTTTTGGGGCAGGCCTCTTAGTCTCTGTTTCAAGACCTTTACAAGTAGGATGACCTGGGCCCAGCTCGAGGGGCCAGAATCTTTCTCAACTCCTGTTCGCCCTGGCTTTGTCTCCGTCTGTTTGGCCCAGCAAACGCCTTTTCTCTTTGTGACCGTGTTGTATGTTTATTCCAGTGCAGGACTGTTTGAGTTTCTTCTAATCTACTTCCTCCTGTGATTCTGTGTGTGTATTCGTGACATTTGTTAACGAAGCAGTCCAGTGCACTGCAGAGGGAACCTTTGGTCTAAGTTGTGTTCTCAGCCGGCATGGGGAATGAGTACTTTTTAGCAAACAGAATGGATATCTGCCAAAAGAATCCCATTGTACGAAAATCTCCTGGTGGCTGAGGTTGTGTGTCAGGAAATGCCCTGAAGTGTTGGGAATTAAACTAGAACTGTCATTATAGTAATTTGAATAAAAAATAACTCCTTCTCTAGCCACATGGCATGCACTGTCAGTCCAGTGGGAGGCTGCTCTCATTCCCCTTAGCTCATAGTAACCCCACTTTTCGTGCCCCTAGATATGCCCCAAGTCTTGGGTCGGTGGTGGGCGAACTTGTTTTTCTCACCAGCGACACCTTCAGATGGGAGGGAAGGTGTCCTGTTGTTCAGGTGTTCACTGCCCAAGTGCCCCTGGGGTCTGCACTCACCATAAATGGAGAAGGGGCAGTGTTAGGGCACTGAGGTCCCCCCCTTCCCACGGAGTATTTACTTAGTGTGAGATTTTCACTGCTTGTCATACTGTAGGATTGTGAGTACACTATTTAAAACATTGTGTCTTCCTTGTAAGGATGTTAGTCAGTGTTCCCCAGAGAAGCAGAAGAGAATTATTATGAGGGATCAGCTCACATGATAATGGAGGCTGAGAAGTCCTATGATCTACAAGCTTCAGGCCCAGGAAACCTGGTGGTGTGGCTCTGGTCCAAATCAGAGGGCCCGAGAAGGGGGTGGGGGGGTGGCTGGTGGTGTGAGTTGCAGCCCGGTCTGAAGGCCCAGGAACCAGGAGCACTGATGTCTCAGGGCCGAGGAAGAGAGAAGTCTCAGCTTGAGCAAGAAGAGAGCAAACTCACACTCGTCTGCTTGTTAGTTTTGGGCCCATCAACAGACTGGGGGGTGGGGGTACCTGCTTTCCCCAGTGTACTGATTCAGATGCTAATCTCTTCTGAAACACCCGCGCAGAAGGTACTCATAGGTAAGGTTTCACCAGCCTCTGAGTGTCCTTCAGCCCAGTCAAGGTAATAGATAAAATTAATCCTCCCAGGTGTGTGAACCTTAAGCTGATACCACACCCATCCAAAACCAACAATTTCTACTATCTTTTTGTGTGGGTTGCTGGAAGGAGACGTGAGGAACCCACCAGGCATTGAAGATCTTGAGAATAATTTCGTTACATTGAAGAAACCTTCCTGTGCTTTTGGACCTCACTTGTATCATGCATGGGGTCAGACTCCATCCCAGAGTTTCATCTGTACACCTGGGGGAGAAAGGACCTCAGGCTGGTGTCCTCAATGGAGGGGTCCAAAGGGGCTTCGTGGGGCCACCCGCCTGCTTCTGATAGTGGGAGCTGGGTTTGCAGGGGTCCAAGCCCTCCTTCCCATTTCCCACCAAGAACTGGGGCCTTCTCAGCAGGTTATGGAGGGGTTCCTGTACAGGTACGCATGCCCGTGGTTTTATGTACTGCGACAGTCTCTACTCCTTTCTGTGGGCTAGGAAGGCGGGTAGGGCTGCTTCTTTTTTTTTTTTTTAAATCCTCCCTCAAGGACATGTTTATTGATTTTAGAGAGAGAGGGAGGGAGGGAGAAAGAGAGAGAGAGAAACATCAATTGGTTGCCTCTTGCATGTGCCTTGACCAGGGATCGAACCTGCAATTTAGGAGTGTGCCCTGAGCGGGAATCGAACCTGCAGCCTTTTGGTGCAGGGGACAACACTCAACCAACTGAGCTACCCAGCCAGGCGACCAGGGCTTTTTTGTCTAAGTGAATTTTCTGCCCTCATTTCTCACGTAAATGGACATTGTAGGCTCTGTCATGTACAGTGTGGGCAGAATGCTTGAATAAGGGGCTTGTTTCACTGCCTGGGGGCACAGCAGCTGTAGCCCTTTGGCCTGTTGTGTGACATAGGGACTGTAAATAATGTGCTTAATTTGCTTTCTCATTTAAAAAATAACATACGTCTTCCCTGGCTGGTGTAGCTCAGTGGATTGAACGCAGGCTGCGAACCAAACGGTTGCCGGTTCAATTCCCCGTCAGGGCACATGCCTGGATTGTGGGCCGGGTCCCCAGTAGGGGCCATGTCAGAGGCAACCACACATTGATGTTTTTTCTCTCCCTTTCTTCCCTTCTGTCTAAAAATAAATAAATAAAATCTTTAAAAAAAAAAACATACCTCTTTATACAGGCTAGTGTATGTCCTTTTGTACTTCATCAGTTGACTCACCCGAAACTTTAGGAAAGAACTCAAAAGTGGGTCATGGGTTAGTGTATCCTACAGAAGAAACCTTTTTGTGTTTTTTTGTCTTTTAGTTTCCAAAGTGACTGAGACGTAAAGTTCTCTAATCGCTCATAAGTAGAACCTAAGTCGAAGATTTTCAATCATCAGAAGTCAGGACAGTCACATTCAGCAGTAGATTCAAGAAACAGCTTTTTCTTTCTTTCTTTTTTTTTTTTTTTTAACTTTCTCTGGCTCTGAGCACACGGTTTTCTGTGTCCTGTGGTGAGATGAGATGGCCGTGGTGCAATGAGACGAGGTGTAGTGAGTGACTCTTGCAGAAAGCGAGAGGATTGGGGTGTTTTCAAGGGAGAGCAGAGTGATGACCTTCCTCAGCTTCAAGCTTGTCTAATGTGGATGTTTCTGCCTGTGTGGCAAAACATCCTGGCTGTTCCTGGCTGTGCTGGGGGCTTGGGAACAGTGCTTGGCCTTCCACTCCCATGCTTCTTTGTTGACTCATACTGGCCGGTGATCAGAGGCCCTGGGGCTGGACGAAGTTTATGGTATGTGCTTTGGAGCGTAGTTCTTCTAGTTCACGCGAGACCAGTGATCACCAAGGCTTTAGAAATGAAAGTTCCTGGACCGCGTCACCCCCGCTCCCTGTTGTGTCCTTTATTGTGGCAGTTCTCAGAAAGGACTGGAGAGGGGCCGTGTTTGGCAGTACACGGGTTCCCACCGAGCCTCCCTTGCCTAACTCTTTAGGAAACTTTCAAAGCTGCAGAGAAGTTAAAGAAATAACTAGAACAATGAGCTTCTAAATCTCTTTCTGTTACCACAGCATTTGCCACGTCTGCTTGCTTTGCTTTTAACCAAACCATTTGAGAGTAAGTTGTGATGTGGCTTTTTTACCACTGAATTCCTCAGGATGTGTCTCCTGAAAACAAGGATGTTCTTTTGTGTAACACGTATAAGGACCCAAATCTGGACGATTACCAGTGATATGATACTCGAGTGCTTGATTTAACATATGCATCTTTGTACACAGTTCACCAGTTATCCCAGTGATGTCTTAGGTTCCCGTCCTGCCCTCTGTCCCCACCCAGGCTCACATGGTACATTTAGTTATGTTTCTCAGTCTCTCCCTCTGGAATCGCTCCTCGGTCCTGTTTTTTGAGAGCCGCTTTGTGGAAAGACCCTCGGTTTGGTCTCGTCTGTGTTTCCTTTGATTCGATCCTGATGCATTTTGACAGGATTCAACCACTCTGACTGTCCTCCCCACCCTCTGGGGGCCACCTGCTGTTGCTTTGTCCTATTATCATGTGGTCACAGATTATACTGGTGATGCTTTGATCACTCTCCAGGTGCTGTTTTCTCAAGGTTAAGTGATGATTAAACTGGGGAGGTGCCACCAATGGGAACAGTGGTCTTGGTGTCCCTGTTTACTGTGATGGTTGCAAAGTGGACACGCTTCCACCTTTGCTGGTTACCTGCTCTGTGTTTATTTACTTCATGTCAGTGTGAAACCATAGACCATTCAAAAGGTCAGAGGCCGTTGCTGTCATTCACTAGGATGTTTAAATTGTCCCAGTTTGACTTAAAGTAGTTGAAAAGTAAGCTTCAGCATAAACCCAGTAGTACACCACTAGAGGCGCTGAAAAGACTGCTATTTAATAATAATTGCTGCAGAATAATATGCGAAAGAATGGGTTTTCATTTAAAATAGGATTTTATTTAGAGAAATGCCATGTAGAAGAACCAGACTATTGAATAGAAGAACCAGCTATTTTAGAGTAACTCTCACTTAGCAAATACGGTGAATAGAAATTGTAACTCGAAGCTAAAGCTCTTTCCCCTACATTTTATTATGAAAATCATACAGCAAAGTTGAAAGGGTAGTATAGTGAACACTCATATACCCAGCAGTCAACTTTTTTTAAATTTATTTTTTATTTTTTTAATATATTTTATTGATTATGCTATTACAGTTGTCCCATTTTCCCCCCTTTATTCCCCTCCACCCCAGGCCCCCCCATTCCCTGCCCTTTAGTTTTTGGCCATAAGTCATACACATAAGTTCTTTGTCTTCTACATTTCCTATCCTATTCTTAACCCCCCCCCCGTTTTCTACCTACCGCTTATGCTACTTATTCTCCATACTTTTCCTCCTCTCTCCCCCTCCCACTCCCCTGTTGATATCCCTCCATGCCTTATATAAATCCCTTTAAAATTTCATATAATAAAGGCTGGGTGATGATGAACGCCTTGAACTTGACCTTATCTGAGAAGCACTTTATCTGCCCTTCCATTCTAAATGAAAGCTTTGCTGGATAGAGTATTCTTGGATGTAGGTCCTTGCCTTTCATGACTTGGAATACTTCTTTCCACCCCCTTCTTGCCTGAAAGATCTCTTTTGAGAAATGAGCTGACAGTCTTATGGGAATTCCGTTGTAGGTAACTGTCTCCTTTTCTCTTACTGCTTCTAAGATTCTCTCCTTATTTTTAATCTTGGGTAATGTAATTATGATGTGTCTTGGTGTGTTCCTCTTTGGGTCCAACTTCTTTGGGACTCTCTGAGCTTCCTGGACTTCCTGGAAGTGTATTTCCTTCACCAGCTTGGGGAAGTTCTCCTTCATTATTTGTTGAAATAAGTTTTCCATCCCTTGGTCTTCCTCTTCTCCTTCTGGCACCCCTATGACTCAGACGTTGGGACGTTTAAAGATGTCCTAGAGGTTCCTAAGCCTCTCCTCATTTTTTTGAATTCTTGTTTCTTCATTCTTTTCTGGTTGAATGTTTTTTTCTTCCTTCTGGTCCACTCCGTTGATTTGAGTCCGTTTCCTTCTCATCCCTATTGGTACTCTGCATATTTCCCCTCATTTCCTTTAGCGTATCCTTCATTTGTTCATCTAATTGCAACCAGATTTCAACCAATCCTGTGAGCATCCTGATTACCAGTGTTTTGAACTGTGCATCTGATAGGTTGGCTTTCTCTTCATCACTTAGTTGTATTTTTTCTGGAGCTTTGATCTTTTCTTTCATTTGGGCCATTTGTTTTTCTCCATGCTCCTGTTCCTTTAAGGGGCGGAGACTTAGGTGTTTACCAGGGCGGGGCCTGAGAGAACAATGGCGCTTGCTCAGTTCTCTGCAACCCCCCCTCGCCCGCTCATTACCCACAAGCAAGTTGGGCCCTTCTGTGCTGGCTCTGGGTTGAGTGAGCGGGTCTGCGCATTTCCAAGTCCCTGTGGGTCTCTCCAACGAACTCTCCCGTGAGGCCAGGAGTTCCTCCCACTGACGCCTCAACCCTCACAGGTGTTTTTAATCGGTGGTTTGAGGCTTTATTTCCCGGTGATGCTGGGTTGCGTGGTCTGCTCCGCTCCCCAGTTTTTTCTCCCAGTTTACCTGCACTCGAATGAGGGACCGCCTGGTCCACCAGTCGTGGCCCTGCTGGGTCCGGGTGGGCCAGCCGCAGCTTTCACCAAGTGCTCCGGCCGCGTTTTGGCCAGGTGCGCCCGCCGTGGGCCTCTCCGGGCAGCTGCAGCGTTGCCTGCCCAGCTCCACAGACCGCCCTCTTGCCACGCGCTCTCCGCCCTGCTTACCGGTCTGGATGCACGTGTCTTCTTTAACTCCTTGGTTGTCAGACTTCCACTCAGTTTGATTTTCTGTCAGTTCTGGCTGTTTTTGTTTTTTTAAATTGCTGTTTTTCCTCTTTTGGTTGTGTGAGGAGGCACAGTGTGTCTACCTGCGCCTCCATCTTGGATGTAGTTATTCTGGATGCACTTAGCCAGGCAGAAGCCCAAGTTGTGTTCCCATTAGGAGACAGAAGCAGTGGGTACATATGAGAAAGGGAAGGGGAACAGTTACATCAGTAGAAGGAAGGCATTGATATTGGTGCAGACAACATACTGTAGTGACATTAATTATCAGTAATGTTTTTACTTTCCAGGCCAGATGTCATAATATTTGCTTTCTTTGCAGATAGTTTTTTGAGACACAAGGTTGCTCAGGCCCAGTACACAGGTTATTTTCCCATTTTAACATTCCTAACATTTGGGAAGGAATATGTGCGAAACACTCCTCCTAGCGTGGCAGCTCCGGCTCCATTTTCAAGTGGCTTCGTTTAGATTATTGTTCACAGATGCATCCGTGTTTTCTGTATACAGTGCCCTACTTTTTAATGGCTGAGTGGTGTTCCGTCGTATGACTGCCAGTTTGTCTGTCCATCCTTTCACACGTGGGCACCTGGGCTGTTTTCAGCTTTTGTCATTTGTAAATAAAGTTGCTATGAACTCTCCTGTACATATGTCCTGTGGACATGCGTTCTAATTTTTCCTGAGTGAAATACCTGAGAGTGGAATTACGGAGTCATAGGGTAGGCAAATATCCTTGTTTTATGTGAAAGTGCCAGCTCTGTTTTTTCAAGTGGTCAAGCCACTTTGCACTTTCACCCAAACTGCATGAGAATCCCCATTTGCTCTGCAGCCTTGTCAACATTTAGTATTGTCAGTCTTTTTAATTTTAGCCATATTGGTAGGTGTGAAGTGGTGTATTATCATGATTTTAAGTTGCAATTCCTGGTGATTAATAAGTTTGTGCAGAGCTCTTTTCAAAGTGTGTGTTTGTTTTAAGGGATGGAGTGGGGTAAAGAGCAGCTGCCTGATTACATATTGGAAATGTTCCACTCGCACACACATTCTTGGTGTGGGGTTTGACCCCTCCCTGGAGCAGCAGTGCTGGGAGAGTCCTGGGTACTCTGTCGGATTGCAGCCAGCTTCTCCCGTATGTGCTGGGAGCTGGGGCGACTGGCCAGAGGGCCGAAGATCTGTCTGTAGTCACGTGGGCCTGGCATTGCTGTGGCCCATTCTTCCAAAGAGAGTGTCTGCTGCTGAGCTGGTGGCCTCAGATGGCTAGTGGTCTGTGGTACCTGACCCTGTGGCTTACCTCCTGAGGGTATGCCGAGTCACCTTTCCTCAGAAGATCTCCATGGGTGTGACGTGTGCGGTTTTTTGTACTTTCAGGGGGGCTCAGTAACTACTCTCTGTGTCCCTTGGAGGTTCAGTGCCTGGAGAGGACCCCGTGTGTCACTCACTAGTGCGCTCACTAGTCTCCTGGCTGATATGCATGATTCTCAGTGATTCGATTCTTCTTTTCCCCACAGCTTGTTCCCAGAACACAAACAGGACCTGTCAAGAGTGCCTGAAAAATGTCTCTGTAAGTAGCATTGGAAGCAGGGTCTTTTTCTCTATGGGAGGTTCCTTGGTGCGTGTTAAGGGAGACGTGGGGTATTTTTGTGACGGGTATTAAATATTAATTTAGCCTTTCTCGGGCATCTCAAGCTGTCCTATGAAGGCTGCAGATACCACCTGAGCATCGTTAATATGCATATTTAACTCCTGGAACGGGTGTGGGGGGTTAAAAGATGTGCCCCAGGCCTGTGGTTGGGAGCATGTGTGGGCTGCTGGGGAAGCCTCAGGCCTCCCTGAGGTGGCGGATGGCCATGGGTGAATGGTGCTATTCAGAATGGGGGTTGCAGGGACAGAGGAGCAGGTGGGACGAGGGCTGGGCTGAGGGGTCATAGTTACCTATAACCTCTAAGGCCTCATGTTGGTGTCATTAGACCTTAGAGGCCTGCTGGGGACAGGGATTCTATGACTCCGCCGTGCAGACGGGCCCTGGAGAAGCAGTGGGAGTGCCCAGAGCTCTTGTCATTCACTGCTGTGCTCGGTGCTGGGGGCCAGCTCTCCTCACCCCCTGCCAGAGGAATGTGGGCCACCCGTAAACTTCTAGTCCCAGCCCTAGCACTCTGGGTCCCGTTCTCCATCAGGGTCAGCAAAGATGCTTCTCTCTCAGCTCTTCTTCACACAGGAATGCGGGGGGGCGGGGGGGGGAGGTGAGAGCCAGGAGAGACGCCAGCGTCAGATAGGTGAGGGACTGGGGGCGTCTGGTCCAGTTGGAGTCAGACTGTCCGTAGCTCATAGTGACAAGGTTGGTCACAGCCAAGACTGTGTTCCTAGCTCCTCTAAGTCCCTGTGTGACGTGAATCAGGGCAGCTGCTCTGGAGCAGAGGCCTGGGACTCATGCGGGTCTGCTCCAGGGGGCCGCTGTCCTGGGGTCTTGCACGTGGATGTGCTCATCCTGCCACCGGGGAGAAGTGGAGGGGGACACGTGACGCTGGGGAAGCTTCCCATCGTGTCTGGCTCGTCACAGGGCTTGTGGGAACAACACCACTTTGTTTGGGTCCTGTTGCTGCTCCTCAGGCGTTGACTTTCCAGGCAGCTGCCGATCCAGAAGCCCTTTGGCTGCGAGCGGCCGCCTCATTTCACCGCAGCACGGTGTGGTCAGCACCGAGGACGCGGGGGGAGCTGACGCGGGGTGGGGATGGCTGGGGGAGAAAGCACCCTTTGTGGGCCGCGGCCTGGGGCTCTGGAAGAGGCTGCCTGTCCCCTCTGCTCGGTCTTCGTGTGTGTTGGAAATACACAACCTGTGTTTCTCTTTCCCTGGTGTTGGGATTTAAAGACGCTGAATGGGTCAGGAAAGGTGTGTCAGGTGATTCTGCTCCAAGACGTGGGCCAGGCTTTTACACTGTGTTGGCACCCACGTGGCAGTGTTGTGGGTTCCAGACTCGTCTTGTGGGTGATAGGACTTGCTCGCCTCGGCCAGTTAAACTGGAAAGAATGACTTGCAGTCAAGATGGTGGTGCAGGCAAATGTGGTACTCGCCGCCTCTCGCAAGCACATCAAAATTGTAACTAAAATGCAGAACAACCGTCATTAAGAACCACTTGAAATCTAGCTGAATGGAAGTCCTACGACTGGAGAAGGAAAGAAAAAGCCGCATTGAAACTAGAAGGACAAATAGAGAAGTGGCCTGGGCTGGCCCAACACCCGCATGTGGTGGATAGAAATCAGGAGAGATATCTCAGCTGCAGAGATCCTCCCTGAGGAGGGAGGGCCCCGGCCCCACACCAGGGCCCCAGCCCAGGGTTCCAGTGCTAGGAAGAGAAGTCCCTGTAACTTCTGGCTGTAGAAATGGGTGGGGATTGAGGCCCAGTGAGACAGAAGGCTTCTGGAATCCCAGGCAGTTCCTCTTAAAGGGCCTGTGCACGGACTTACTTGGACTCACGCCCTCTGAGCTCCCGTTACACGGGCAGCAGCTCAAAATGCACCAGAGACATACGGAAAGTCTGATATCAGGACAAGAACTTGAGGGGCAGAGGTCATTGTTCCTTTCACGAGCCCTCTCCCACCACAGAACTGGCAGGTTGGTGCCACATTTGAGATTCCATCAACCTGGCTCACACTGTTTGCCCTGCTCTGGTGATTCCCTGAGGCCCCGCCTCACCCTACTTTCAGGGCCACCCAAGCTGTTTCTGGACAGAGAAACATGTCTCAAATGAAAAGACAGGACAAAATTTCAGAAAAAGCACTGAACAGAATGGAGACAAGCAATTTATCAGATGCAGAGTTCAAAACACTGGTTATAGTGATGCTCAGTGAACTTAGAGGAAGAGTAGGACTTAGAAATTTAACAAAGATATAGGAAACAACAATGAAATAGAAAACATACAAAAGAACCTATCAGAAATGGAGAAGGCAATAACTGAAATGAAGGATACATTAAAAGGGAATCAGCAGTAGAATAGATGAGGCAGAGGAACAAGTCAGCAGTTTGGAAGATACAAAAGTAGAAAACGCCCAGTGAGAACAGCAAAAAAAAAAATCCAAAAAAATGAGAATATTGTAAGGAGCTTCTGGGACAACTTCAAGCATACCAACATTTGCATCATGAGGGTGCTGGAAGGAGAAGAAAGAGAGCAAGAAATTGAAAACCTATTTGAGAAAGTAATGACAGAAAACTTCCTTAACTTGGTAGAGGAAATAGACATGCAAGTCCAGGAAGCACAGAGTCCTAAACACTGGAAGAGGCCACACCAGGACACATCATAATTAAAATGCCAAAGGTTAAAGGCAAAAGAGAATCTTAAAAGCAACAACAGAAAAGCAGTTAGAAATCTACAGGGGAGTTCCCATAAGACTGTCAGCTGATTTCTCAACAGAAACGTTGCAGGCCAGAAGGAAGTGGCAAGAAGTATTCAAAGTTAATGAAAAGCAGGAACCTACAGCCAAGATTCCTCTACCCAGCAAAGCAGTCATCAGGAATCAAAGGACAGATGAAGAACTTCCCAGACAAGAAAAAGCTGAAGGAGTTTATCACCACCAGACCAGTATTATATGAAATGTTAAAGGGGCTTCTTTAAGAAAAGAAGGGGAAAAAAGATCATATGAACAACAAAATGGTAATAAATATAACTTTTATCAAAAATTGAATCTAAAAACCAAAATTGAACAAGCAGGGCAGAAACAGACTCATACCGACAACGTTCTGGTGGTTGCCAGACGGGAGGGTGTTGGGGGGATGGGTGGAAAAGGTGAGGATTGAGAAGTGCAGATGGGTGGTTACAGGATGGTTATGGGTATGTCACGTACAGTCCAGGGAAATAGTCAATATTCTAATAACCGTATGGTGTCAGATGGGTGCGAGATTTATCGGATGGTCACTTAGTTATGTAATGTCTGATCACTGCAGTGTACACCTGAAACTAATATAGTAATGTATATCAGCTGTAATAGAAAAGTAAAGTTATTGAAAAAATCGGATGAACTGGAAGGGAGCTCGTACTGTGGCTTCAGGTCTTAGCATTGACGACACTGAACTGGACAGGGCGGCTCTTGTCCTCAGGGCGGCATTTTCATGGTGGTGCCTTTTTCTCAGTGTCTGGGGCTTTTCTGTTGGAAGTCATTTCAGCCATAAAAATGACTCAGGGTCTATTGGCTTTGCATTTCCCAGAGTACCTTTGTAGGGGTGTCCTGTTTAACCCTCGCCTCCCTGGGAAGGAGGATGGGGAGGTGCAGGTGAGGGATGGGTTCAGGTCACAGTGGGATGGGCACTTCATCTGAAGTCCTGACCCCCACTCTGAACCCGGGCAGATCAGCGCTGCGGCATGCACACGGGTGTGTGGGTGAAAGCAGGGGTCGGCCCGCAAGTCTGGGAGTGTGCAGAAGTTTCTGAAAGGATGCGCGGTGCCTGGGAGGCCTGACGGGAGCCTGCACGGGCTGGAAGGGAGGCTGGGGGCGCTCTGTGCGTGCTGTTGGTGTCACGTGAATTGCTTGCCATGGCGTACTCCTTCATTAGTCTAACCGAAACAACCACCGCAACTCCTCGCGGCTCTCGGTAAAACCATCATGTAAAAGTGGAAGTTAGACATTTATAACTTAAACTATTGAAAATAGAAGACTTCCTACAAATTGTTAAGCCAGAACAAAACACTAAAATGCAAGATACCCTCAAACAGCCAAAATAAAAAGGGCTTTCCTGCTGTTTATTAAGTATGCTCAACCATTTTAAACACAACACACTAAAGTGGATGCTATGTAAAGAGACCTGGGGAAGCCCAGGCTTTGTTTTAATATTTTTTTAATAGCTGTTCACATAACCCGGGACAAAAAATAGTACCATGACTTTCTATCCTATTAAAAACTCAAAGGAGCCCTGACTGATGGGGCTCAGTGGATTGAGCGCGGGCTGAGAACCAAAGGGTCACCAGTTCGATTCCCAGTCAGGGCACATGCCTGGGTTGTAGGCCAGGTCCCCAGTGAGGGCCACATGAGAGGCATCCACACATTGCTGTTTCTCTCCCTGTCTCCCTCCCTTCCCCTCTCTCTAAAAATAAAAAAATTTAAAAAAAAACCTCAAAGGATAAAAACTCCATAAAACTATTCCCTTTCAGATCTAAAATAAGCCAAGTCATGCTTCCTTGTTGCTGGTGGCCACGGGCTCCCTGACACCCTGGGGTGAAGGCACTGTCCCCGCCCCAGACCACCTCTCCCCTGACACTGTTGGGGGCTCAGGAGCATCTGTGAGGTTCTGGCAGGTGCCTTTGAGCCTCGGTTTCACCCTCCTTAAGAGGGCTGGAGGTAGTTCTCACTTGCTGCTCTTGTAGCGGTCCGAGGTAGGATCTTAGCACAGTGGTGACCGTGGTCACAGAAGATCACTAACAAATACTTAATGAGCTCCTGCAGATGGGCTGCAGATGGGCCGAGAGATCCGCAGCCTGAATGTATCAGGAGGTGATGCCACAGCAGGGAAGGAGGTGAGGGGAGAGGCGGGGGTGTTTTAAGTAGGTTGCTCAGGGTAGGCCTCAGGAGGTTAGGGAGCTGTGTGTCTCTGGGGAGGGGTGTTCCAGGCAGCAGCAGGCCACGCAAAGGCCCTGGGCGGAGAGCTGCCTGGCGTCTCTCAGGACCAACACAGAGGCTGCATGGCCATTCAGCGTGCCTAATGGTAGAGGTTTCAGTGCCATGGTTCTTGGTGAGCAGTTGAGCCGCTGTGTTGGGGTGGGGGTCAAGGCCACTATCATCCCCCAAGGGTGAGCGGATGGGGGTGGTTGATGGTTTAGGGGATCAGGTCCTGGGCAGTCTCGTTCTTTGGTGTTTGCATTGAATTTCTAACATCTCATGTTTCCCTCTCAGTGTCTTTGGTGCAACACTGATAACTCATGCCTGGACTACCCGGTGTCGAAAATCCTGCCACCTGCTTCTCTTTGTAAGCTGAGCTCTGCACGTTGGGGCGTTTGCTGGGGTAAGTGGTCATCTTCATTGGCTTCTTGCACAATCAGTGCAGGTTTGAAAATTCTGGTGGTGCTCAACATAAGTTGCCAGAAAACAAACCTCAGTGGTTCTTGGATACTCCCAGCGGGGAACTGGGGAGCCAGCAAGAGCTCGTGATGTCATAAAGCAGCTGTGGGGTCCTTGGGGATCTGGAGGCCCACCTTCAGGCTGCAGCCTCAGCTCTGCACTGGGTCTCCACGCCTGTGGGTGGCTGGTGAATTAAGAGCTGTGTTTTGGATGGCTTTTGTCTGGGTGGTGTTCGTGTGCCACCTTGACACCTGCGGTTCTTGTCGGGGCTTCGGCTTTCCAAGCAAGGAGTCCCGCTCAGCACGGGCGTGTCCTCACCTCTGCTCCTGTGTCCCTTTGTCTGCGTCTGGTTGTTACAGGTGTTCTTTCGTCGGGAATTAGCCCTTGTGAGATTGAAATTGTTTTCTAGTTTGCCTTTGAAGTTAGTTGGTGGTGTATGTTGCTATATGGAACTCATTTTTAATGTGGTTGGGTTTATTAATCCTTCCTTTCATGGCTTCAGATTTGGGGTCATATGGGGCCGCCTTCGTAAGCTGCTTTGTTTCCTTAGGGCACTTCGATGCTTCACTTTGTGTGTCTGCAGCTTGTTCCTTGTTTATCTGCCTGTCTTCTGATTCCCGTCGCAGAGTCCATCACCCTCCGTCGGAAATACTTGTGTCAAGGCCCCGGGAAATCCAGGACACTGTGTGTGTGTGCGTGTGTGTGTGCGTGTGCGCGTGCGCGCGCGCGCGCACGCGCATGCGAGTGGTTGCAGAGTGCTGGAGTGTGCAGGCATGCACATGTATGTGCCCGTGTCCACATACATCCCTGTCACGTCCACCCAGCTGGCCGTTCTCTCTGCTGTCCTCATAGCATTCGGCTTCACCGGGCCTCACTGCCCTCTGCTTCCGTGTTGTTGGCTGTCTCCTGTGGGGACCCTGTTCTTGCCCCTTGTTTCACAAAGCCCACTCCTGGGCCGGGGACCCTGGGCGTGTTGAACGTGAGCTGTTAAAGCTGAAGAGTGTCTTCTAACGGGGTGCAAACATGTTCAGTCTCCCTCCCCCTCTGCAGACCACTGTCAGCAACATAAACACACACACATCTGTTCAGTGAATGTTTACCAAAGTATACAGGTGATTCCCCCCTAGGAGAACACGGGGACCATTTCCGGCACCCATAGCAGTGCTGTCAGGACCCCGTGGGCGACTACGGGGCTGACTTGCCATCGGCATAGGTAAGCGCCGCCTGTCCCTGCGCTTCACATAAAGGAAACCCCGTCCTGCTTCTCTGCCCTCATTCAGCAGTGTGTGTGTCTGAGGCCTTTGTCGTGTGCTGTGTGTGCCCGTTGGTCCGTGACTGGGCAGCGTTCACAGGTGTTCCTCCATTCTGCTGCTGAGGGACATTTGGGCAACTGCCACAGTGCTGCTGTGGGCAGGCTTGTGTTGGAGGGGGCCAGTGCTCCCTGCGCAGGGCATTTACGCAGGCGTGGAATTGCTGCTTTACCGAATGCACTGTGTTTGGCCATAGTAGGTCTGCAAGCATCTTTGCAGAGTGGTGTACCAGCTCCTGCTCCTTTAAACGGTGTGGGACTTCCGGGTGTTCCACGTCCCTGCTGGCACTTGGGCACTTGGTCATCTTCCTCGTAGTCCGTCTGGTCGGTGAGAGTGGTGTCTCACTGTGGTTTAATGTGCATTTCTCTGAAGGGTGGTGAGCTCCTCTCCAGGTGGCGCTCAGTTTTGATAATTCTCTTGTGAGATGGAAGCCCCTCCCTGGGGCATGTGGGGATGGTCAAACACGACACCTGGCACTGGACAGGTGAGATCCACAGCAGTTTCCTCACCCCCTGCAGTCACAGCCCTGGGGGGAGGGAGGGGGCCTGGGAGTGAGCTAGAGGCTGTGGGAGGAGGCTTTGCAGTAACAAGAGGGCGTGGTACCCGGTCCGACCGAAGATGTGATGCTTGCACAATTGCGAGGGCTGACAGGGAAATGGCACCTGCCACTCAGGTATGAGCGGAACTGCACCTGGTTCCCACAGCCAGGGGCCTAACCTGTGGGAGTGGGCCAGCAGGGGGACTCGTGTCTGGGCCACTCGAGGCCCTCCTGGTTTCAGCAGCTGTCGGAGCGTGCGCAGCACTGATGTTGGGCCTCGCACCACAGGTGCTTTTCAGTCTTACAACTTGGAATTTTCTCGTCCGGTTGAGGCAAAATTGTTTTGGGACTTTAATTGTAATGACCTTAAAAATATGTTTGCTTGGAGAAAAATGAGGTCTTTGTCCGTTTGAACCTTAGTTCAGAAGCAAGGGTCCCTCCTCCAGGTCACCCTGTACTCCTTCAGCGGAGTGTCATGGATTTGCTGTGCATGGTTAACAGGGAAAGGAGCTGCAGTTTCGCCTCCTGTTACGGCGGGATGTCTGTTTTTATTTTACAGCTGGGTTGAGCTGCTAGTCAGGAAAGCTCTTTAGTGGGTAGATATGTCTTAGAGCCAGCTACCTTACTGATCTCGTTGGTTTTTAAGGTTGATTATTATAGAGTTCTTGAGTCAAAAATGACATTATCTGCTAGTGAAGGTCTCCTTTCTAATCATACCTACTATTTCTTGCAGCTCTAGTGCTTCCAGAGCAGGTCAAAGAAGGAAAAAGCACGTGCTTAGAGCTTGGAAGGATTTGGTCAGATGGCACACCTACTCCTCATTGTAAAATGGTTGAGTAAACCATGAGCGAGTGCTGCTCTGCTGGCGCCAGTCTGATTGTGTCACAGGTCCACACAGGCACACAGCAGGTGTTTGAGGGCACAGAGCGCTGGCCTCCCTGTCCCCAAGGCAGACACTCACCTTCCAAGCCCAGCCCCAGCCACAGCCAAGAAACCAGTTCGGTTAGAGAGCATCAGCTCTGTGTGGTGGGTGATGTGACCTCATTTTCAGGAAACAGGTGGCGCTGCTGTGGGGTCTGCATCGCATGGAAGCCACTGTGGGCCGAGTGGCTGTTCAAGCCTCTTCAGTGGCCGTTTTAACCAGAGAATTCAAAAACACATTCACAAAAGAAGTGCTGATGTCCGAGTTCAGATGGAACAGAGAAATAGTGACTGGTTTTACTAATAAATTCTCAAGAGAAGTTAAAAGATTGTAAAACTTGTCATAAGTTACTCTTTGTCTCAGAAGTTTTGTCTGGACAAAAAGTTACAAACTCATTTGACGCTGTTTAGGCGGCTGCTTCCAAACCCCGGGGCGCGGTCACCTGTCCCCTGCTTGCTGTGAGCAGAGGTTAGTTTCTGTGAGAAATAAATGTAATGCTCTTGACTTTGACTTAAATAATCAAATAAGGTGCGTCAGGCTTAAATTTTGTTTCTGTGAGTTCCACGAAATTAAGACTTAAAATGTTTCAGGAGAGTCCACATACACAGCTGAGTATTCTCTTTCTGGTTTCGTTGACTGTCCTCGGACGTGAAACCTCTTTTCAGTATCCGGTGGTAGGAAAAGCTGCCCCGAAGTTTGGGTCCACTGGGTTAATGGGGGGTTGCCGATGGTGCAGCTGTGTGCCGAGACAGGCCTGCTCCGCAGCTGCGGGCCTCACTCCGCCACAGCTCTCCGCCCACCTGGGGCGCGTGCTGTTTCCCGCTGGGTTGTCTGCTCCAAGCAGCTCTGACTCAGCCCCTTTGCACTTGCAGTGAATTTTGAGGCATTGATTATCGCCATGTCAGTGATTGGGGGCCTCATCCTCCTGGCGGTCGCCATGTGCTGCTGCTATTGCTGCTGCGGGAAGAAGAAGAGCCGGAAGCCAGACAAGAGCGAGGAGAAGGCCATGAGGGAGCAAGAGGAGAGGAGGATACGGCAGGAGGAAAGGTGAGGCGCAGACTCATTCCGCTGGGGAGAAGTTCCCTCCAAGGGGACTCAGATCAGGAGAGTGACATCGATAAGTCACGAGTCTTCTCCATGTTTTAAACTATGAATGTGTGAGTGTCTGTGGGTTTTTCTAGGTTGCAGTATAAAGGGTGAGAAGCCGTTTATGCGGGGACCTAGCCAGGGGCCACGGCCCTTCTTGTCACAGGCCTGCCACTTCCTTGTCTGTTTCCTCCAGTCCGTGACGTCAGGGTTGCTGGGTGGCAGAACCTTCCTGCTTACGTCTTGGCGGTGGGTTCTCAGTGCTGCAGGGGCAGGAGCCTTTGAAGGTAGTTTGTCCAGCCTTCATCTGTGAGCAAACCAAGGCTCAAAGAGGCAGGAGAGCGTTTGGCTGGGTCCTTTGTCTGCCTGTGGCCAAACTGGGTCTTGTGCGGCCAGTGCTGATAAGCAGCACTTTCCTGGTTACGAAGCATTTGGTGGGCGTGTGATGCCGTCACAGGATGGGCCCTGGTCATTGTCTCTACCTAATAAGGGACATGGTTGTGGCTCAGGGAGGCACTGACTTGTCAGGATGGCAGCTGGTGTGGCTTAAGGCTGAACAGGTTTCCAAGTCATCACCTTGAAGTCACGTGCCCCAAATAAAAACTAGCGTTGGCATGTTCAGAACCATCTTCAGAAACTAGCATGAGGTTATGAGGTTTTTACCAGTCGCTACATTTTCTTTACATGAGAAAAGAATTTTAAAAAGCCAGTATCAGACATTCGAACTGCATTTATTGAAAGGAAGAACTAAATGACACACTAGTAGAGCAGCCTCAGAAGGCTGTGCTTCACGTCACCTGGCCTGTCCCAGTGGGAGTGTCACCTGATGGCCAAGTTCACCCCCACGCTGCTCATTCTGGGAAACAAGAACAAACCACAGCTTCTCTGCCGCGGGAAATGAAAGGTGCTTCTTTTAAAATTACAGCATATTTCAGTGCTGAACGAGGGTTTTTATCTTGTTTTTTAGGAGAGCAGAGATGAAGTCAAGGCATGATGAAATCAGGAAAAAATATGGTAAGAATCACTGAATCTCTATTTCAGTTGGTGAGAAATTGCTGCTAAGACACCTTGGTCATTGTTGATGTCCCAGGAGGTGTAATTGTAGGATCCGGGCTGTGGGTTCTTTATGGGAACAGAAAGACATCTCTCCCTGACCAGCCAGTTCGGTCGGTCAGAGTGTCATCCTGATGCACCAAGGCTGCGGTTTCAGTCCCAGGTCAGGGCACATACAGGAATCAACCAATGAGTGCAGAAATCGGCGGGACAACTACTCCATGTTTCTCTTCCTCCCTCCTTCTTCCTCTATCTCGAATCAATAAATAAAAATGAAAAAAAGAAAAGCCTCTGCTGGGAGAAGGTTATTCCAAGTGGTGCTATTATGAACTAATTCCACTCAATGTCTTAAAAGATGGAGCCTTGGAATTCTTTATCCCAACCGAACTTCCCCACGAGTACTTGTTGGCTTGCGAGGAGTAGGCCGTCTCGGTGGTCTGCTGTCGCCCCTTTCCTGCTCTGTATCTTGTTTGCCTTCGAGTGGGGCGAGCCTGCAGATCTGCAGGGGGCGAGTCTGGTCCCCGCAATATATCTCCCCCCCGACCCAGTTCACCCCGACTTCTGCAGGTTGAGCTGCATTCCTTTAAGGAGTCAGCCAGAACCGAGGCCGTGCGATCCTTTTCCTCCTTCCTGGTTCCTCGTTTGGGTTTGGTTTTCTTTGGAGACATTCGGGGGGAAGGGTCTGGGACTTGCCTTTTCAGTGTTCGAGAACATCAGGTCTGCTCCTAGTGTGTTTCGTTGGTTCGCCTCCATGGACAACAGAGCGTCGATGCTCCTGCTAAGCGATTGCCCAGCGTTGTTGGAAATGACAGGCGTGGACTTACTGGCCTGTCCTGAGGCCAGGCCCTCCCGATGACAGCTGTGGGGCCTCCAGCCCTGAGCCACTGTGCCTCCCTTGACCTTGTGACCTGGGGATCCTGTGAAGTGGACCAGCAGCTGTGCTGAATCCTAAATCCGATCTGAAACGTGTCAGAATCTTCTCTGACTGCCCTGGCCAGTGTGGCTCAGTTGGTTGGAGTGTCATCCCGTAACTGAAACATGATGGGTTCAATCCCTGGTCCGGGCGCATACAGGAGGCAACCTCTCTATCCCATCCTCTCTCTCTCCCTTCCTCTCTTTTTCAAAGCAATGAAAAAATGTCCTTGAGTGGTGATTTAAAAAAAAGCTCTTCTCCGACTAAAGTCCTCAGTGCGTATAAGGAAACACTGATTCATTGGTATTTAGGGTCCTACTCACGAAAGCAGTAAATCCTGAAGGCTCAGTTCCCTGACGGGGCTGCTGGTACTTCGGGCTGTGCACGCTGGTTCAGGCGGCCCACTGGCCGGACGTCCTTCTCACGGTGCGGCCTCTCCTGAAGGACACAGTGGGTGCTGTGTACCCTGGCTCGGCGTCAGGCTGGGGCTGACCCTGGTGGCCTCCAGGTGTTGGTTTTGGGCACGAGTCTGCCGCCCCACCTCTTGCTGCTGCGGCGGCTCTGATGGAGACAAGCCATCCGTTGGCTGGTAGAGCCTTGTCTCGTGTTTTTCCACCCCTCGGCCTCCTGGGCGCTGCTCCACAGGCCTTCAGTCACCGCTCCTCCCCCCACCCCCACCCAGCAGGTTGTGAAGGGCAGGGGCGGGGTCCGTACGCAGAGAGAAAGCTCCTTGTCTGGGTATTCAGCACCCGAGGTTTATTTTTATGGTTAAATATACATTTTGTTACAGTTATATCTTAATGCTTGACAGCTAAATGGATGGCGGCCTTATTTTTTTTATCCTTAGTATTAAACGGTAATCAACATTTATAAGGACTTTTAAAGTAAGGGGGCTTTGGGGTTTTATTTTATTTTTCTGTATAAGATTAGTTAACCACTATGGGAAGAAATACTGGCTTTAAATTTCTTAACTTTGAGAGAATCACCAAATAAGTCTTTATTTCTTAGGGTCTGTTTTCCTTAAAACTACTGTTTTTGGTACATTTTATATCAATTTTAAAGTCACTGTGCTGTAACATTTAGAAGAGGTTTACTGTAGTATTTGAGCCTGCGTGGGCCCCCCGTTTTCCTATTGGCCTTAGGAAATCTTCATATAAAATGTAATTGTATTGCTTTCTTGAATTTTGTTTCCTGTTGGCTGGGTATAACCAAGGCCGTTTTGTTTTCAGGTTTGTTTAAAGAAGAAAACCCATACGCCAGATTCGAGAACAACTAGGACACACTGCCTGCCGTATCCAGCAGTCCCAAAGCCACTCCTGGGGACAGCAGTCTGCCACCTGGCTGCCTCCTGACCTGGTGACGTGAGCACGGTGCCGCCGCCCTGACGGCGGTCCTGTTCCCGGCCTGTGAGCTTCTGTGCCCTCTTCTGTTTCTGTATTTAGTCACTCCAGATACTAAGCCTGTGAAGGGAAGGAGGCTGCTTTTGTTTTGTTGATAATTTGAGGAGGAACTGTGCACATTTCACTTCTTGGTTTGTAAGCTGACTGCAAACTGACAGCCCACAACACTAACGCCACCTCCTGCTGCCGCAGCGGCGGGTCCTCTTCCCACCCAGCCACTAGCAAGCCCACACAGCAACCAGGGAAAGTCGTCTTTACTTGTGACGTGGGAGAATCGTCCAGTGCCTCATCATTTTCCCCTAAAGCCACAGGGGTGGGTGCGCCGGCTCCCGCATGTCAGTTCTGGTGGCTCCCTGCATTGGGCCCTGCCCTGCGTCGTTGACCCTACTTCCTGACCGCAGTTGCGGTGAAAAAGATTGAGAGAGAACTAAACTCACTTGAAATCTTTTTAAAAATAATTTCTGGATTTTATTTCCCCATCTAAAAGATTTCAGTGTCGATGTTCAGACCACTTATTGTATGATTTTCAAATTTGTACCTTTACCAGAACATGATTGTTATCCTGTGAAAGCCTGCATGGTTAGCAGAGCTTCGAAACAACCTTCCTAAGGCCGCGGGCGGGCGCTGCCGTGCACCGGCGTGGAGCTCAGGCGTGCGGTAGCTGCCCTGCTCATTCTCCTCAGCCCCCGACAGCCGCTGTGGGGTCCGTGTGCAGTCACATGTCCTGTGAGGACCCCGCACAGGGTCTCTGAGACTCTTCCTGCTGCCGGACCGTGTGCCAGCCTGGAGGAGGAAGGCTCGTGCCCTGGGCAGCCCCTCTGGGGGGCTCTGCGCTGGGAAGCGGGTGTCCAGGGCTAGCCGAGGGAATCTCCACGCACTGCACAGAGACACTGGTGACTGTCCTGCTTGTAAGATGGCTCTGGCTGTGGCTCTGAGTCACTTTCCCTTAGAAGTGGCTCCCATTAAGTCATTGGTGGCCTCCAGGTGCCCTCCGGCACCGTGTATGATGGTTCCGTTTCTTTCAGATCAAGAGACGTGGCTTCAGTAATAGACTGAGCGCACGGCAGGGACAGCCGCAGACAATGAAGGGGCAGTGGGAGCAGCCTTTCTCAAATCGGAACATGCTCCCCGGTGCCGCATTGCTTTGAAGTAGAGAAACATTTCGCTTCGGGAAAGTAGGCCAACAGGCACATAAAAGAAGCCGTGCGTTCAGTATTCACACTCCTGCTGCTCTCTTGCCGTCAGATCAGGTTCACGTGCAGATCAGGACGACCAAAGCAGCGCGCCAAGCCTTTACACGGAGAGCTGTGCTAGAAATAACGTCTACAAAACCGAGAGACTAACCTTGAACAAAGTCTTTAGTCTTTATTTCTCTGACTTCTGGGGCATTTCACAGCAATTTAAAGTATTACTAAACATTCCGTAGTATTTTTAAGCAGCCTTAAAACTTTGACTTAAAATTCATACAAGAAACTTTGTAATCCACTTTAATGACCTTTGTATTAGTAGCTAGTGTATACGTAAAGTCACTCAGTGTAGGTGCTGAGCCGAAAGCAGAGCTAGGGATTGTTAAATGCAGTGACTGACCCTTTCACAAGACATGGAGCCCTCACCAGGGTGTCGGAAGGGCCATCCCAGTCTATATGCTTTTCTCTGAAACTATAACCTCAAGAAACCATGAAGTTTGGAGTGCCTTAATTTGTAACCACTTTCTGGTACATGATTGAATACATGCTTTTGCTGAATATACTCTGTGTTCCTTGTGCTTCATTTCTCAGTGGTATTATGTCAGTATGATTGCACTGACCGACAGTGGGGAGACATCCCGATAAACTCAGCCTCAGTTGAAAGTATAAGTCAAAACTGCACGTCATACGCCTGACCTACGGAGCGCTAGACTCAGCCAAGCACACCTTCACTGTGCTCAGCACCCTCCCATGAGCTCGCAGTTGGGCAGAACGTCCAACAGCGAAGGCAGGTGCTGTATGTAGGGTGTCGGTTGCTGGCCCCATGGTCATGCAGCTGACGGGCAGCTGCGGCTCACCCGCTGCCCAGCACCATGAGAGGGTCACACCATAGGTACTAGCCCAGGAAAAGACCAGAATTCCAGATCCAAACTACAGTTTCTGCTGAATTTGTATTGCTTTCGCACCATCATAAAGTCGAAAAGTTACAAGTCAAAGAACCATCCTAAGTTGGGGGCTGTCTGTGCTTGGAGACCTAGGGCAGTTAGACTTTCTAGATGAAGAGAGACTTCTGGGCCCTTCACGTGACGTGCAGCACTCTCAGCTTTACTGCTGGCGGCCGGTGGGGAACGGCCGTCTCGTGGCCGGGAGCTGTCCTCGTGGCCTTGCCCTCAGCCCCGGCAGCGCGGTGCTGCCCAGCCAGGTCTCCCTTCTGCGGAGCTGCGGTCACAACAAAGGGCCCAGCCTTCGAGCTTTGCGCCAACAGGCACCCACCATCCAGCCCTGTCTTCTGTGGCTCGTGGGGAGCAGCCCATCCCACTCTTGATTCTCTGCTGAGCTGTTTCCACCATTACGTCATCATTGGGACTCTGGGACTTCTGTGTTCCGAGTTAGTGGCTGGAGATACTCCCCGGTCCCCGTGGGAAGTGTGAGCCAGTCCCACTGGACCTGGCTGCACTCCACCCACTTCCGGGTGAAAGTACGTGGACAAGTCAACTCCGGCTTCTTTCTGGAGTGGTGGGAGCGTACAGGCCTACGTCTAGAGTGCGGGAGGCCGGAGGCTGTGTCCCCGCCTCCAGGAGCGGTCATAGGGCGGCCTTGGGCCTGGCGAGGCCTTAGAGAGGCTCCAGTCCACGTGGGAAGTTTACATTAGCCTTGGACTCATTGAAGAAGTTGGATGATGAGACCTAGGCTTGGAAAGGTAGGGATGGTGAGTGACTGCTTCGTTACAGTGCCTGCTCTTCAGGAAAAATCACTGCCAGGGAAAAACACGAAAAGTCAGATGGGGAGGTAGCGGCCAAGTCCCCGCCAAGTCCCCACTGGTTCTCGGAGTCCTTCCAGAGCTGGTCTGTGTCCCAGGGCTCTGTCCTGCTTGTTTATCCGTGCACGTGGCCGCCACGTCCCAAATGGCCTCGCAGCTCCAGCTCCTGTTCCGTCCCCTTTGGGGGGTGCCGTAGTTCCCAGTCCAAGGCCGTTTGTGCTGCATTGGCACGAAATGTGCGTGAACTGCGAGTGGGGTCAGATCATAGAAGTAGAATTCTGGATTGACGTGTCCACAGTACTTATCTAAAATAGTAGAATGTGCCACATTATTCCCTCACTTGAAGGGGTCTGTGACACTTTGCAAGATGGATGGTGGTAAGTGGCCCAAACCAGAACCTCACCTGGAAATCAGTTCTCTGAGTAGTTGGAAGCGCGGGCTCTGCACGTGTGCGTGTGTGTTTGGTGCAGGCGGATGCTGGCCTAGGGCATCATTGTCAAGAGCACTAGGGCCACAGTGGCTGAGCGGAGCAGGCCTGGCCATGTGTGAGCTGGGAAGAGCAGTTGCAGACGTCCAGGGAGGCCAGACCATCAGTAACTCCACCCCATCTTGTTGGCACTTTGGCAAGGTGGTGACTGTCACAATTTCTAAGGAATGAGACTAGGATGGAGGCAGGACAGGCCCTGGACCTGCCACTGTGGGTCTCCAATCTCTTTTCACATCCATCATTCTAGACCCCTGTCCACGGTGCCTCTGCTGGTCCAGCTGCTCCCTGCGGTGCTGTGGTACAGGTCCCAGGCCTTGGGCACAGTGCCCTGGTCAGGCGGTGGCTGGTTCAGTTGCCATTCTCTGTGCTCTACCAGGAGGCGTGACAGATGGCTCGTGAGTCCCCAGGTCTCCTGACAGACTTGCTGTGGTCTGATACTTAGCATAAACCTGTGTACCACAGGGTTAGTGTTACCGCCACTGAGCTTTCTCTGCCACTTGTCCACTTCAAGGAGCTGAGGGGACCAGCAGCCGTCACCTCTTCAGGGAATGGAGACCTTACTCTGTCCCCTGGTACAGGTGTCCCCAGTCAAGCCTGCCGGGACAGGAGGCACCAGGTAAGTTGCTGGGAGGGGGTTAGCGGGCAGTTACGCCACCACCTGTGGTTCCTGGCCCCACACATTCTTCTGGGGACACAGCCCCCAAAACGGCCTTTGTGAATGAAAGGCTTCATACAGGTTGAGGGGTAGACCGTGGCTCGTGAGCCACCTGGACTTGGTACCCTCGGCTGCTGAATCGGACAGACTGTAGCATTGTGGTGACTCAGCCCAGAGACATTTCCCGGTGGGAGGTAGCGTTCCTTCCCATGGTCTTGTGTCCCCTGGGCTCTCCAAGTCCTGTGCCTCCAGTTGAGGTGAGGAGAACAGCAGGGCAGCCCCAGCAGGGACGTGACACTGTCACCTCCACGTGAGTCCATTGGCAGGAGTGCACTCCTGGCCGGGCAGCTGCCTGCATCACTAGGGCCACACTAGGAGTGCGTGCAGGCTGTCGGGGAACTGCGTCCACTTGAGATGATTCCATCCTACCAGCACCTCCACTTCCTCCGGAAAGCCAGTTACAGAGGCCTGGTGTCGCCCCTCCCTGTGCAGAGAGGCTGACGTCACCGGTTCACTGGAGACTTAACTCAGTTTGATGGGCTTTCTCTCCAGAGCTAAAAAACATTCACCCACAGTAGTGGAGACGTCTCATGGTTCTAAAGCCCGAATGCTAAGAACAATGCCTGTCTACAGATGAGTCACAAAATACAGTCAATGTAACGTTTTTAATTCCACGAGTTCCCGTTCTCTAAACTTAGGGGTAGCGGCACCAAGTCCACAGAATGAAGTTTCTTTGACAGTGGGAGTGGCCATGGGGCTTTTGCGGTGACTCGGAGGGAGGTTGGGGTGCTGGCCTGGCCAGGGGCAGCATTTTACTGACGTTTCCAAGAGGACGCTGTCCACCAGCCGGCTTTTGATGAGGGTCGGTGGTGAGCCCTGCCCCTCTCCTCTGCTTCCCACTGCCAGCTGGGGCAGGGTGACTCCCGTCCCCTCCGAGGCTCCCCACCAGCCGGCTGGCCTCTCTGGACACTGATTCTCAGTCGTCACTAACGCCTGTCTCCAGCACTGCCCCTCCTGGGACTTAACCTCATGTTTTGTGTTTTTTACGTGTTTGTTCTTCGCGACTATTTGACAAGTGATCACGTTTGGCCCAGTTAAGTTGATGAGTGTCTCAGACTGAGGGTGAAGTGTGGCATTTTCTTCGTGCCTCACGAGTTTCAACTTTGTCCGCATGAGCAGCGTTGCCCTTTTTGTTTATTCAACATTTTCACAAAATCACGGATGGCCACCTCTAGTTACTCACACGGTCTCGGGGACCCATGTTCAGAGGGCGACAGGAAGGAGGGGCCTGCCCCCGTGTCAGCGTGGGTGCCGCGGGCCCCGGCCAAGCAGCAACAGCGCACCAGTTTCTCCGATTGGAACCTAATCTGAAGAGTTGTTAAAGTTGGCATAAAAAGGAGTTAATTTGGTCAATTTAAAGAGTGTTAACCCAGTATAAAGAATTGCTAAGTAGACATAGTGAATAGTTAACTTGGTATAAAGAGCAGTTAGCCAGCCATAAAAGTAGTTAAACAGGGTCCTGGCCAGTGTGGCTCAGCTGGTTGGAGCGTCACCCCATAACTGCAACGTGCGGGTCTGATTCCCAGTCGGGGCATGTGCCTGGGTTTCGGGTTCGATCCCTGGTCCAGGCGGGGGCATGGGCAACCCCCGGTCTGGGTGTGTACAACCCCAATCTGGGCACCTGCGAGAGGCAACCAGTCAGCGCCTCTCTCTTGCATTGACATTGCTCTCTCTTCCTTCCTCTCTCTAAGAGCAATGAAAAAAACAAAGTGTCCTTGGATGAGCATAAAAAAAAATAAGTTAACCAGGCATGAAGAATAGTTAACCAGGTATAAAGAATAGTTAACCAGGCATAAAGAATAGTTAACCTGCTTGCCCCAGAGGCACCAGCTGGCACTCAGGAAGAGACTGGATGATTCACACCCAGGACCTGAGTGGCGGGCCCAGCTCCAAGCAGGAGGCACCCCTGTCCTGAGCTTGCCCGAAAGCCTGACCAGGCTGAGTTCTCTGGAACGGAAACCGCAGGGTGGAAGCCTGCAGTTGGATGGCTTGCTTGGGAGACCCAGGCCCATTTCCCAAGAATGTTGCCCTGGCGCGTCCCTCCCCAAGTGGACACTGACCAGGGGAGGAGGGAAGGGCAGGGAGAGGTAGGGCCAGCCCTCAAGAAGCCTACCACAGGGCTGGCACAGGCAACTGAATCCCAGGGATCCAGACAGCAAAATCAGGAGAGGCTGTTTCAGAGGGCACAGGAGATTGGTGCTGTGCTTTGAAAGCGTATGGTGGTGTGTCCTAGGAACAGAGCCGGCAGGCCCAGGACTTTGGGGGGGGGGGGGCGCTGCAGGCAGCCCTGCGCTGACCCTCCTCTGCTCCCTGACTCCACTCTCCTCCTCCCCAGACCTCTCCCTGACCCCATAGTGTCTCACAGGACTCTCACCTCCACCAGACCAAGCCAGACCCTGTCACCCGAGCTCTACTGTCTCAGAGCACTGCAGCATCCCACGCTGCCCTACCCAGGTCCACCTCGCTATCCCTCTGCTCCCCAGGAGCATGGCTGGCTCCACTGTTCTCCCTGTAGCCTCTTCTCCCTGGTCTGAGGGACCCCTTTAAACTGCAAAAAGGACCCACGCAATGCCCCCCTCTGCCACAGTTCCCACTGCACTTAGAAAAAGGCCCGAGTGCTATGATGGCCTAGAAGGCCCCTTGCTCTGCTCCGTCCGCATCTCCCTTTCCCCCTTCAGCACAGCAGCTCCTCTGTGCCTGGAACTAGCCAAGGCCCTCACCTGGAGCACCTTCCCAGGCTTCCAGGCAGCTCCTGACTCTACACCTCCCTCTATTTCAGGTGTCTGAACTTACCCTAGCCACCTAGCTGAAGAGCCCCCCTTTGCTATGATCTGTTCCCTAACTCAGATCTACTGTTCTGTTCTGGCCACCAAATGTAGCAGGGTTGAACCACAGAAGCAGAACCAGTAGGCTGTCTGTCCAACCATTCACTCATCCATCCATCTGCCAACTAGCTCCCACCCATCTGTCCATCCCTCTTTCCATTCATGCACCTGTCCATCCACCCATCCTCTGTGGATCTATTTACAAGGAATTGGCTTCCACAATCATGGGGTCGTAAGTCCTGTGCAGTCCCTGGAAGGCTCTCTCCCCATCTGACGCTGGGACTTCAAGTCCACAGGGGGGGCAGACAGGAAGGGAGGGTCATGAGCAGCCTCTCAAGAAAGGGCTGAGCTCCAGGGCAGCCCCAGCCCCTGCTATGAGCTCAGCAAGCATTTGTGAAATGGATTAATAGATGGGTGGCTAATGAATGGTTGGGTAAATGGATGGATGGTGGGTGGATAGACGGGTAGATGGATGGGTGGATAAGTGGTTGGATGAATGGGTGGGTGGTAGTGGGAGGAGTAGTTGGATGGATGGATGGGTTGGGTGGAGGGATGGGTGAATGGGGAGATGGATAGATGGGTAAACAGGTGGCTGGATGGATGAGTGGATGGGTTCCATTCAGGTCGTCGTTGTTCTACAAAGTTGGTATTTATTTAGACTTCTCTACAAATGTGTGCTCTTTATTGTATTGCCATGCTTCCTTCTCTCTCCATTCCCTCGTTTTTTATCTTTCTTTTTTTCCCCTGTTTTCTTTTTTATTTTAGCAGTGCAAGCTTTAATTCAATGGCCAGAGAATGGAGACGTGAGAGTTAAACTTACAGATCAATTGCTCATTCTAGAGAAGTCTGGGGGAGATCATGGGGGTAACATAATGAAGGGGAGGCATATGCATTAGTTTTCCAGGAGCGGGTGGGTCCCTTCCCAGAACTGGGGCGCCATCCCTTTTCTTCTCTTATGTTCCAAGTCAGATCTGTCACGGCGCTAGGGGATGTGTCAGTTAGCAGGCTGGGAATAATGAGCTTCAGGGTCTCTGGGAGGTCAGACTCAGCACTGTCTTGGTTCAGGCTGACTCCGGTCAGTTTGTTGTTCTTCTGGTCCTCTTCCTTCGTTTGTGTTATTCCAATAAAAACAACCAACACAGGCAAAACAAGGCGGTAGGAGTCCCAGTTGGGAGGGTCGCTTGTTTGGTTGGCTGACAGTCTGGTGAGTGGGAACAGGTATCATGCCAATTACATTACAATGTATGACTTAATTATATCTTGGCCTTTATCTGTTTGTTCATCATAGTCTTCATATTTCCCTTGGTTTTGGGTCATTCGTCTTCGGTGTTCTTTGTAAACTTTTATTCAATTCTGGATATTGGTTACGACAGTATTTTTGTTGAGACCCTGGATGATGCTCTTTTTCCTCCAGAGATTCCCTTTTGCTTCAGGCTGGTAATAGGAAGGAGAGCCAATCAGCTTAGCCCAGCTGGGGAGCGAGCTGTGTGGATGCCGGGTTTCAGTCTTTGTGAGGACTGGGCCTCAGTGCTTTAGGTCAAGGTCCAGGTTGTTTATCAGAGCCACCACCCCACCAGTTTATCCTGCTGTTGGCCATGGCCAGTTATTGTCTCCCCCATTCTGTGAGACTCAAAAGTAGTGTTCAGTGTCTTAACTTCTCGTCCATTGCATATAGTCATGGACTGCATTATGTGTCTCTCCCTCTCTCTTCCACTCCCCACTCCCCCTTTCTCCATGCGCACAGAGTGAAGGACACAGGGATGTGGTGGCCATCTATAAGCCAAGGAGAGAGGCCTCCCCTGAAACCAACTCTGCTGGTACCTTGACCTCAGACTTCCAGCCTCCAGCATTGTGAGAAAAACAGTGTCTGCTGTTGAAGCCGCCCAGTCTGTGGTATTTTCTCATGGCGGCCCAAGCTGACTAACACATCATTCTAAATCACCAAATGTCTCCAAGGGAAAAAATCACTTCCCTCCTTTCTGGATCTCCGCCCCTCAGAGAAAGTTTTCTGTGTTTTGGTAGCTATCTAATGCCGTCAGATCTTCAAAATATTTCATACAGATCTTCTGGTTGTTAAAAACCACAATAGTTTTATAATTTGCTTTAAAAAACTTATTAATATCACATGAGCGTCTTTTCTTATCAACTACTCTTTTTTTTAAATCCTCACTCAAGGATGTGTTTATTGATTTTAGAGAGAAGAAGGGAAAGAGAGAGAGACAGGGAGACAGAGAAAGAGAGAGAAACAGCTATGTGAGAGAGATACCCAGCGGCTTCCCATTCGTGCCCCACTGGGGATTGAACCTGCAACCTAGGTATGCGCCCTGACTGGGAATCAAACCACAACCTTTTGGTGCACTAGACAATGCTCCAATCAACCGAGCTATCTGACCAGGGCCATTTGTCTTTAGACGTTTAATAGTGACATAACCTTTCATTATGTGAGTGGACCATACTTCAATTAATTTCTTATTGTAACACATTTAGATACTGTGTTTCATCAATTCTAAGTTATATATTTTTCACACTTTAAGTTTGAAACCAGGATGTGTCTTCCATCCATAACCCATCGTAGTTTAATGTATATGCAGCACATATGTTGTCTTTTATAATTGAGGCTGTCTTAGAGTGGTTGATGGATCTGAACACTGCTACCCAAAGTCACACCACAGCCAACAGTCTGGGGTTTGATTCCCACTGCCCATCTCTGTCTTGGAAGGGGCTAGTTCTTGAAGGCTCCCCTCTTTTGGAAGCACAGCTTGCGCTGGGGATTCTCTGGCAGAGGAGGGTCACTGTCCAGATTCCGGGATGAAAAAGACCAAACCCTTGGACCTGGAAGAGATGGGAGGTTGGTTGGCTCTTATTAGTCCTTTTGTCAACATGTGAAATGACAGCCCTGTCTTGGGGAGCCACCTTCCCCTCTCCTAAATGTACCTCTGGTTAAGAAAGTGAATTTTTAAGAGTCAAAGATGGTTTGTGAAATTAGAGTCCATAAAAATTTGGCTCTGTGGCTTGCGTTGTTAATAGGAAATAAGTGGAACCCAGTTGGCTGGGTCTTAGGATGGACATGGTTCTGTCACTTAGCTTCAAATCCAGACCCTGCTATTTCTTAGCTGTGAGATCCTATGCAGTCCACCCTCCCCCTAAATCTTAGTTTCCTAATTGGCAAAAAAGGGATCACGAGGGTCCCTGATTCCGTTTTGTGATGCTTGAGTGGTACTATGCTTGGCACACTTTGAGTGATAGATAAATGTTGGCCATCACTGGTCCATTTCATCTAAGGGCATGAGGATTACAGACCGGCAGGGCAGGAAGAGCCAGGGCCTTCTAAGAAGGTGCACCTCAAAGTAGTGAGAGGACATACTGACTGTGGCCCCCATTCTCTGGCACATTTCCGGTGTCTGTCTGAGCATTTCTGTGGCCCATCTCAGGGGAGTCCAACCCTGGGTTTGCTCTGAGAGGCAGTAGGGCTCATCGGTCAATCTCACTGACCAACTGCCTGCCTTCAAGCCCCAGTCATACCGCTTACAAACTCTGGGACCTCAGGGTATGGAATTTAATTTCTGAGCATCTGAATTTCCTCACCTGTGAAATGGGCTGCTGTGAGAATTAGGTTCAGAACTAGCATCTGGCGCAGGGTATGCACTCCAGAAATGTCAGCCAAACAGTCACAAGGTCTCCTAGTCCCATCTCCCCACCTCCCCCAGGTGCCAGCTTCCACGTGCCACGTTCAGAAGCCTCAAGTGGGGACCAGACAAAAGGAGAAGAGGAAGCCTCAGAGGAAAGCCTGGCTAAGCTCAGAGAGAGACGTGGACAGGGAAAAGACATGCTATATCCCTGATCCTTGTTTATGCCACCATCCACCTGCAGCCCTGGGTGGAGGTCTGACCTGAGTTTTTGTGGGCTTCAAAATGAATAAACGCCATGTGTCCTCAGTGGATGGAGCTGATGCGAGGGTCAGCTTTGGCCTGCCTTCTTAGTTTTGGAGTTCTTCATGACCTGACATTTGGCACCTGGGTGAAGGCTCCTTTTCCAGTGGGCACCCTGGCATACCCAGGTCCTCTGTGGCTACTGGACGTGGTTCACCAGACCGGCCTTATTTTCCTTTTTCCTTGGAGAAATGCACGCTCCATGCGGGAAATGAGTGGGGTCGCCTGGGCTTCACTGGCTGAGTTCAAGTAGGCGGGGACAAGGTCTGCGGATCAGGGCACTGAGGCAGCCGGACCCCCAGGTATTGCATCAGCCCTCGTTCCGAGGCCGCACCCAACCCAGCCTCTCCGCCTAGCTCTTTGTGTGCCACTCCCATTCCCACGCCCCGCCCCCCCCACCTCGGAGCCCAGCGCGATTCCACCTTGGGTGCCTTAAGCGCCTCTAAAGTCCCAGCGTGCCCCATCCCCACCCCTCGGTGCCCCGAGCGCCCCCGGGTGTTGGGGTGCTGAGATGGCGCGGGGGCCCCGCCCCGTGACGCATTCCTAAACGTCGGGAACCTCAGCCCAGCCGAGCGCGCGCTCGACGCCCCGGGCACGCGCGTCGTGCACGCGCGCCCCCACGTGACCTCGCCCCGGCCAACCGGCTCGCGGGGATTTGGGGGGCAAAGCGCGGCCCCGCGAGCAGTTGCGGCGGGAGAGCGGCGGGCCGAGAGCGTGACTTGCCCGCTCCCGCGCTGCTTAATTCCTCGCCGCTGCTCCGCCACCCCTCCACTGCTCGCAATCATGTCTGAGGAGAAGCCCAAGGTAAGTGCTGGGGGGCGCGGGCCGATCCTTCGCTCGACCCCCTCACGCGCCGTTCTGTCCGCTCCTGCCGCGCATTGGGCACCCTCCGGGGTTCGGCACTGCCCCCCGGGCCAGGGTACAGCGGCGTAGTCTGGGCCTCCCCGTGCCAGGCCTCCCGCCCCTCCCCCCGCAGTCGTGCTGCTCTGCTCCCCTCCCCCAGCCCGCCTGCCCCGCCCTCCACCCAAGCTCCGCCCCGCCTTCGGCCCAGGCTCCGCCCTGCCCTCCGCCCCCACAGCCAGTCTGCTTTCTGCTCAGGCTCCACCCCTACATCCCGGGCGGGTCCTCACACCCCAGTCGAGACTCCGCCCCAACTGCTCGAGCCTCGCCCCACGTGACCCTTAGGGTCTTGCTCTCACTTCCATTAGGTTCAGGTCAGCTTCTGGGACGGGGGGCGGGGCCTACGCGGAGCTCAGAGGTACCAGGGGGAGACCCCTTGTCCTGACCCTCTTGACTCCGATACCCCGTCCCTGCCGTCCCTTACCTGCTGGGCTGTACCGTCTCCTGGACCCCGTACCGCATCCACACTACCCCTTCCGGGGAGTCTCCTGCCTCTCCCTCCTGGGTCTCTCCCATCGACATCGCTCCCTCCCCCTCTGGGAACCCCCCCTTTCCTTCTCGAACCCCAGTTGCGGGAACCTGGGACCCTTCTACCCCTTTCACGGAGAAACGCTCTCCCCCGCCACGACCTTTCTTCTGGACTGTCCCTCTCCAGGACCTCCTGTGTCACAGTGGCCCTTCGCACACTAGCCCCCTCGCTCTGCGATCTGTCTGGCGCCGTGTGCTCCCCAAGCCGTCTGGGCGCGCTGCCGACCTTTACCTACAGCTCTTCCTGCCGCACCCTCCGGCGGCGTGTGCTCACTGTTTCGCCGCCAGGCCCTGCGGGTGTGCGCCCACCCTCCTTATCGCAGTCCCCCGTGTGCGCCCCTCCTCCCCAGGTTGTCCCCATCGGTCCCCATGGCACCCTCTGCTGTGTGCTCACTCAGAGCAGCGATTTTCCTTTCCTTTTTCTTTTAAATTTATTGATTTTAGAGGGAGACAGAGAGAGGGAAAGAGAGAGAGAGAAAAAAACGTTGATTTGTTTTTCTATTTATTTATGCATTTATTGGTTGATTCTTGTATGTGCCCTGACTGGGGATGGAACCTGCAACCTTGGCTGTGGGGAGGATGTTCTAACCAACCGAGCTACCCTGCCAGGGCCTGGGGCAGCAATTTTCAACCTCTTTCATCTGATGGCACACATAAACTAACTACTAAAATTTGGGGGCACACACCAAAATATATTTTTTGCCAATCTGACAAAAAAATGGGTATAATTTTGATTCATTTACACCTGACGGCTATTGTATTGGCTGTATCATTTTTTTATTTGACAATCTAAGGGACAAGAGGTCAGTGCCCCTGACTAAATAGTCGAGTATTGCGTATTTTAAAAATTCTTGCGGCACACCAGTTGAATATCACTTTTCCAGGGTATTGGCTGTCAGTCTTTGGGAAGGTCCACAGTGGTTGTGTAACTACTGTTACTGAAAACAGGTTTCCAAAGTTTTTGGTCTGCACTGTCAGAGTCTGTTTTTCTGACCAAGAGGAAGCGCTGCTGTTGAGTTGAATGCTCTGCACTGGCTTCCTCTGATACCAGCCTGGTGCTGGGGAGTGCAGCCCTCCCCATGGTGGGTGTGGGAGCCAGACCCTCTCTGCCCTGCTTTGAGTAAAGATCACATTCCAGGCAAACTTCCTCTCTCCTATTTGGTTGGAGCCGCCTTTGCCTTTTATACCACTCCTCCCAGACCGGTCATTCGGCCAAATATAAATGCCTTTCTTTGTTTTCTGGGTGGCTTCCTCTTACTGAAGTTTACAATGAAATACACACAATACTCGTTTCTTCAGTGGATTTAAACTTAACTCTCCCACGTGGTCAACTTCCATGGCCCTTTCAGTTGAATAAACGTGTTTGGACTGTGTACAGAATGACTAAATGGTTTGCAGTGCTTTTGGTGCCTGCCAAGGGAGGAGCCCTCTCTGCTCTGGGTCTGGCAGGAGGGGAGGAGGCACACTCCCAGGCCATCGTACTGGTGGAAAGAAAACCTTATGGGTCAGCCGGGAAAGCAGCTTCTCGCTCCCCTGCATAGCTGAGGCAGGGAACTGACTGCAGTGAATTGTGTTTGTTGTTTTTAGGGTTTTTTTTTTCCTTTTCTTTAAAGATTGTATTTATTTATTTTAGAGAGAGCAGAAGGGACAGTGAGGGAGAGAAACATCGATGTGTGAGAGAAATACCAATTGGTTGCCTCTCGCACACCCCTAATGGTGGAAAGGGGGAAACCTGGCCCGCAATCCAGGCATGTGCCCTGACCAGGAATCGAACGGAAAACCCTGGTTCACAGAGTGGCACTCAGTCCACTGAGCCATGCCAGCCAGGGCTGTTTTTCTTTCTTTTACTCCTTGTTTAGTAGGAACTCACCAGGGGTCTGTTACAGGCCGTTATTCTTGGTGCCCCTCCTTTGGAGGAGAGTGGTACCTGGGGCCTCTCCTGGCTGCACTAGCCCCCGAGGGAACTGGTGCCCTCACCGTGCCTGGTGAGACCCTCTGCTCAGTCCTACTTCCTTTCTCTGAGTGTGTTTCTGTTTGTTTTGTGTTTTGGTCCTGCATCTGTTTGTTTGAACACATCCATAATTTTTCATTATAAAACAAATATTTCGTCTGTCCACGTGCAAAAGAATTAAGTCGGACCCTTCTGAACACCATATACAAAAATTAACTCAATGGATTAAGGACCTAAATGTAAGACCTAAACAATAAAACTCTTAGGAGAAAAGAGGACAAACGCTTATCATCATTGAACGTGACAGTGATTTCTTAGATATGCCAAAGGCAGAGGCAACAAGAGTAAAAACAGACAAACTGAGCTTCATGAAAATTTAAAAAAATTGTGCATCAAAGGATACTATCAACAGTAAAAAGGCAACCTACAGAAGGGGAGAGGATGTGTGCAAATCATCTGTATATAGTAATAAAGGATTAATATTTGCAATATATAGAGAACTTATAAAACTCAACAACTGAAAAACAATCCCATTCAAAAATGGGCGAAGGACTTGAGTAGACATTCCTCAAAAGAAGATGTACAAACAGTAAGAGCTCTGGCCTTGTTGCCCAGTTGGGTAGATCGTCATCCAAATATGCCAAGTTGCGGGTTCAATTCCTGGTCAGGGCACATACAGGAGTCAACCAATGAACACATAAACAAGTGGGACAACCAAGCGATGTTCTGTCTCTTTCTCTCTGGCTCCCTTTCTCTAAAATCAGCACATTAAAAAATTTTAAAAACCACAAATGTTCGATAAGGACATGAAAAGATGCTTAAAATCATCAATCATTGGGGAAATGCAAATCAAGACCTCACACCCAATGGGGTGGTTAGTGTGAAAAAAACAGAAGCTTGTGAGGACATGGGGCAGTTGGAACCCTCGTGCACTATTGGTTGGAATGTAAAATGGTGCAGCAGCTGGAAAACCAGTATGGAGCTTCCTCAAGACATTCGTATAGAACTACTATACTCAAGATAATCGACAGCAGGTTCTCAAGAGGCACACTCATACTCACTGCAGCATCATTTACAATAGCTAAAATGTGGAAGCAACCCAACTGTGCATCGATGGATGAGTAGAAGTACAAAATGTGGTCCATCCATACCATGGAATATTATTCAGCCTTAAAAAGGAGAGAGATTCCGACATATACTGTGGTATGGATAAATCTTGAAGATATGCCAAGTTAAATAAGCCAATCACAAATAGGCAATTCCAGTGTGATTCGACTTATATGAGGGACCTGGAGTCGTCAAATACAGAGACAAAGTAGATGGTGGGTGCCAGGGGCTCGGGGAGGGGAGTTAGTGTTTAATGGGGACAGAGTTTCAGTTTTACAAGATGAAAAGAATTCTGGAGATGGATGGTAGTGCTACTCCTACAACATTATGAAAGTATTTAATACCACTGAAAATGGTAAATTTCATGTTATGTGTTTTTTAACAATAAAAAATTGAAAAAAAATTGGTAAGTGCAGTGTGGTACCCTGGGTTGGGTCCTGGACCAGAAAAGGTTCACACTGATGAACACACTGGTGAAACAGCAGCAAAGCTTGGAGTGTCGTTGCTAGCGACGTGCCAGCCAGCGCTGGTTTCTCAGGTGGCGCATGTGCCGTGGGTGTGAGATGCTGGTGTTTGGGAGACAAGGGAGAGATGCACAGGAGCCCTCTATCTCTGTTTTGAACCTTTTCTGTAAATGTAAAATTGTTCCAAAACAAAAGCTTCATCTGGGAAAAAAAGCAAATGCATGTTTAATCTCTGGGCGATGAGGGGTGCTCCTAGACGGGACCCCCCAGCCCATCCTGGCCTCGGGTCCCTGAGCACTCCCCACTTGTGTCACTGGGTTTGCCCACACCGGAGTCCACGCTGTAGAGAAGGGTGTGAGTGTGGCGCCTGGCCAAGCTGCCACCCAAGGTTGCAGTGGGGTAGGCACCCCCCCAGGGTCACCTCCTTCAGGCTCCTTGCTGGGGACTTGCCTCCTAGGGCCACTCTGAGGTCCCCAGACAGAACTGCGCCGCCACTCAATCTTGAGCCAGGGTGCAGGATGCTGCCGCTTGCCCCCTAGCACCCCCTCTGTTGGGACAGAGGGAGCAGGGGCCCCAGCCCTCCCAGCAGGGAGGGAAGGAGAGCGCATATGACTCCACAGAGCTGGCTCCTGGCACCCTTGTGGAGGTCAGCCCTTCTGGGGAGGCGCTGACAAGGGACACACAGAGAAAAGAGCGTGTGTGTCAGAGAAAGTACAGTCACTTGGAGTTCCATCAAATCTTTTTATTTTCAGGTTGACTCGGGTCAGTTTCATCATCGTGTTCAAAGATAACACCTTTATTCCCAAACAGCGCCAGACAGATGAGGTGGCCCTGTGGCTGCAGGACCCTCACTGTGCGGCCCTGCAGGCACGTCGCTCTGGTTCTCAGGAAATGCCTCTGGGACTGAGCTGCAGCTCCAGGACCCAGACTTGTGGCATCCATTGTACGTGCGGTTGCTCAGGGGCTGTGAGCGAGTCAACGCTCAGGTGCTCCTGAGTGTCCCCCCAGTCAAATGGGCTGACTGAGCTACACGAGGGAGCACTGGTTCCCTGCGTGGGTGGCAGCCGCTGGCCGGTGGAAGCTGCCGCGCACACTGCCGCCCCAGAAAGACGAGCGTACGGCGGCTCGCCTTTCCCTCGGCTTCACAGAGTACTCTGGCAGACATGGGCTTTGTCTCAGTTTTTCCTAGATTGAACAGATTTTTTTCTTTGAATTACCAATCTGTGAGCTCTGTATATTTGCATTGAATTTCCTTACACACGGATGCTTCACAAGTAGAAGTTAAAAATAAATTCTGTGTAAAAATAAAACCATCACATGAGTGACTCTGGATTGCTGGAGAACTTTAAAAAATAGGTTGCTTTTAATGTCTTAAAAAAACTCCAGCAATCACCCAAAGGCTTGCCCATTAAAACAGTGGTTATTTTGGGACATGGTTTTGAGGCCCGGTGCCATATCTTTTGCAGGAGGGAGTGAAGACAGAGAACGACCACATCAACCTGAAAGTGGCTGGGCAGGATGGCTCTGTGGTCCAGTTCAAGATCAAGAGACACACCCCACTGAGCAAGCTGATGAAGGCCTACTGTGAGCGGCAGGTGCGCCAGTGGGCTGGGTGCGACTCTGCTGTCACCGCGTGTCCAGGCCGTTCAGGGCTCCACTGTCCAAGTGTGTGTGTGTCTGCACATGTATGCATTGATGTGTGTGATATGTTTGCATGTGTGCACGCATATTTGTAAAAGTGTGCACATTCCATGGTTGTCATCTCTCTTCAGCCCTCTTAATCTCCAGGTTGAGCCCGTCAGGGCATGCTTCAGCAGGCGGGACGGAAGGCCACCTCTCCCCCCGGGGGCTGCGTGTGATGATGGCGCATCTGCGGTTGGAATCAGTGTGTGCGCGGCCTCCTTCCTTGGAGGCTGCGGAGCGGTGGAATGTGTGCGGTGCCGTTGCTCCTTCACACGGTAGCTGGAATGTGCTTTGGAGATGGCCCTTGTCACAGTTTATTTTTATTTTATTTATTTATTGCTTATGCTACTACAGATGCCCCATTTTCCCCCTTTCACTCCCCTCCTCATCAGTTTAGATTCCATAAAATGTCTGATTCCCTTTATTTGCCAGTTTTCAAAATAAAAAGCCGACTCACTTGCATCTTCCCACAGTGACCAGTTAAGTTGAGCACTTAAACAGTTTTTTCTGTTTATTGATTTGAGAGAGAGGAAAGGGTAAGGGGGGAGGTGGGGGGGAGGAGAGAGAGAAGGAAACATCAATCTGTTGTTCCATTCATTCATTCATTCATTGGTTAATTCTTGTATGTGCCCTGACTGGGGATCTAACCCACAACCTTGGCGTACTGGGACGACACTCTAACCAACGGAGCTACCCAGCCAGAGCCAGATTGAGCAGTTTTAGTTGTGATTATTTTTGTTAGTGTCATGAACTTACAGCTCAAATGCATTTATGCTTCGTCTCTGCATGTGTTTTGCTCTCATCATGCTCTGTTGGACTGGCCTTTGGTCCTGCGGCTTATCCCTTCCACTCAAGTCCTCTCCCTCGGTAGCTTTGCCTGCGTACTGCTGTGGGTGCGATGGGTGCCCTGGCCTCTTCCCCAGGGATCCTGTCCCTTTTAATGGGAGGGGTCCTTCCTCTGGCTTCTTTGGAAATACAGGTGTTTAGTCCATTTCCATTCCTGGCTTTGGTCATTCTTGCCTTGGGTTTTTGTTGTTGCAAAAGACACCATAGAGAAGCTCCGCCGCCTCTTTGCCCTCCGGCTTCTCAAACCCAGAGGCACTGTAGTCACTCCTTCCACTTTTCTTTCACTTTTTTTGTAAATACGCTTATACTTCTCCTTCTTCCTGTGTTTTGATCTTAGAGATTATCGTCACCTGCAGGAGGTGGGGATTTGGCTGACACCGCCACCTCACACCCTTCCCTCACCCTTGCAGTCGGTTGCTCTGGCATCTCCTGGACTCTGGGGCCCTGGGAATTGCTGCTCGCGGGGCCCCACCACGGACTCTGCTTACATACCTGTCTCGTCCAAGTCGTTTTTCTTAGTCTGGTACCCCTTAGCCATGTACCCCTTATTAATGCAACTCCCACATTCTCCCCTGTGCTGCCTACATTGCCCAGTCCCCCATGTAGGCAGGCACTGGTGGTCACTGCCACCTCTTTGTGTCCTTGCTTTTCCCATCGTCCCTCCTCAAGTCCCTCCTGTCCTGCCCCACCTGGAAAGGCTTTTTCTGAAGCTAGCTACATGTCTGTTTCTTATCTCAGAGTCATTCTGGGAACTTCACTCCCTCCTTTGCATTTTCTGGATTAATCTTCTACCCTTTTTGATGGAGCATGACTTCATCTCTTGTTTAGAAAGGGTACAAAAGATGCAGCATCTGAGGCACCGCAGTCTGAAAATGACTTGCTCTTTATAAACCTGCATGCTTGAATATTTAACTACATGCAAATTTCTAGGTTGAAATTCATTTTCCTTTTTTTGAAGTTACTGCATCATTTTCTTCTGGCTTCTAATGTTGGTGTGAAAAGCAGTGACATTCTGATTGTCTCTCCTTTGTATGTGTCTTGGTTTTTCTGAGCATTTTTGGGACCTCATTCCCATGTTCTGGAGTTTCACCGTCACATGCCTTGAGGTGTGTGATTTTATCACTCATTTCTCGGGCTCTAGAAACTTATTTTTAGTTCAAGAAGTATACCTTCTATTAGTTCCATTATAGTGTGTGCCCTCTCTGGTCTCTGCTCTCTTTCTGGAACTCCTGTCTGTAGTGCATGTACTATTCTAGAGTGTTAACTGTGACCACTTCCACTGTTTTGCATTGGGTTTTGTTATTGCTGTTGGTTTCCTTTCTGGGAGCTTTTCTCAACTTTATGTGGACAACTTTGTCATGATTTCCAATTTTTAAAAGTTCCTGTTCTTTGAGGCTCCTTCTTCCCTAGTAGCAACTTACTATTGTTTACTAACTCCCTAAGAATTCCGTGTATGTGCATGCCTGTATGTATGTGTACACGTGCATGTGAGTGTTCATATGTGCATGTCCATGCATATGCATTTGTGCATGCCTGTGTGTGTAGTGTCCTTGGATCCCACTCCCCTCCCTCGCTCTCCATGTTTCTCCATCTTAGGTTTGGTCTCTGACATATTTGAGCCTTTCCTTAAATGCCCCCAAACCCTTGGTTAACTACTCATATTTAAGACTGAAGCACTAAAAAGCTGATGGAGAGCTGCACACACAGGCGTGTGGACTGGGCTCACATGTGGTGGGGGGCGACCTGCCAGGGTGGTGGTTTTGGGAGGGGCTCCCAGATGAGTCACTGAGTTTCCCAGCAGTCGACCCCCACCCTTCCCCACTCCTGTCTGTGCTCTGGGAGTGCAGTGGAATTGGGGAGGGGGCTCAGAGGTGGCCTGGGGTGTGCCCGCTCTCCTTACCATGTCACTCAAGCCCAGGCAGGGCTCCCTCTGCCTGTGGAAGGCACAGCGCCTGGCCTCGTGGGCTTGGCGGCCCTAACTTAGGGGGCTGATAGGAACTTTCAGGAATCATCCAGAATCAGTTGCCTTTGACATCTCTGCCTCCCAAACCATCTGTGCCTGCGTCTTGCCTCTCGGGGCTGTATCTTATTGCCCCCTCCCCATCTGGACTTTGGGGTCCAGCATCCAGGGCTTTGGAGCTCCCAGCCCACTGGTGACACCCCTTTTCTGCTGGCTCATCACCCTTCTGTTCTTTGTCCTGCTCTTTATGCCCTTTTTTTATTTCTTTATGTCTTTTCAGTAGAGTTTCAGGAGCAGCAGAGATGCATGTTTTAATCCTGTTTCTCCTGTTTAAGCAAACTCAGAGCTGCTTTTAAAAAGGCAATGTCGCCCTGGTTGGTGTGGCTCAGTAGATGGAGGGCCGGCCTGCGAACGGGGGGTGTCGCCGTTTCCCAGTCAGGGCACATGCCTGGGTTGGGGGCCAGGTCCCCGGTTGGGGGTGCGTGAGAGGCGACCACACACTGATGTTTCTCTCCCTCTAAAAATAAATAAAAACGTTTTAAAAAAGGTACTGTCTTTGCCCTGACTGGTGTGGCTCCGTTGGGCATTGTTCTGCAAAGCAAAAGGGTGCCGGTCCAGTTCCCAGTTAGGACACGTGCCTGGGTTTCGGGTATGGTCGCTGGTTGGGGTGCATGTGAGAGGCAACCAGTTGATGCTTCTCACAGCGATGTTTCTCTCCCTCTTTTTCTCACTCTCTTTCCCTCCCTTCTCTCTAAACATAAATAAAATTGAAAAAAATAAAAGGCAGTGTCCTTGCACCCTGACCATGTCATCATTCCCTCAGGATGCAGAAAGTCGACCTGTGCTCCTTTTTGGAGGGAAAATGCCCTCCCTTCTGCCTTTCTCAAGGCCACAGCCAATGGGACGGCATCCCAGTTTTATGCAGTCTTGTCATGTGCCTCCTGTCACCTGACCTGTTTCTGAGAATTGAAAAACAATATTCTATTGAATATGCTATTATAGTTGTCTCATTTTCCCCCCTTTATTCCCCTCTGCCCTGTACAACCCCTCCCACCTGCATTCCCTCCCTTTAGTTCATTACCGTGGGTCATACATATAAGTTCTTTGGCTTCTACATTTCCTATACTATTCTTAACTTCCTATTTTCTACCATTTATGCTACTTATTCTCTGTACCTTTTTCCCCTCCCTCCCCCTCCCTCACTGACAACCCTCCATGTGATCTCCATTTCTGTGATTCTGTTCCTGTTCTAGTTGTTTGCTTAGTTCGTTTTTGGTTTTGTTTTAGGTGTGGTTGTTAATGACTGAGTTTGTTGTCATTTTACTGTTCATATTTTTTATCTTCTTTTTCTTGGATAAGTCCCTTTAATATTTCATATAATAAGGGCTTGGTAATGATGAACTCATTTAACTTGACCTTATCTGGGAAGCACTTTATCTGCCCTTCCATTCTAAATGATAGCTTTGCTGGATAGAGTAATCTTGGATGTAGGTCCTTGCCTTTCATGATGTTGGATACTTCTTTCCAGCCCCTTCTTGCCTGCAAGGTTTCTTTTGAGAAATCAGCTGACAGTTTTATGGGAATTCCTTTATAGGTAACTATCTCCTTTCCTCTTGCTACTTTTAAGATTCTCTCCTTATCTTTAATCTTGGGTAACTTAATGATGATGTGCCTTGGTGTGTTCCTCTTTAGGTCCAATTTCTTTGGGACCCTCTGAGCTTCCTGGACTTCCTGGAAGTCTATTTCCTGTGTGAGATTGGGGAGGTTCTCCATCGTTTTTTCAAATAAATTTTCCATTTCTTGCTCTTCCTCTTCTCCTTCTGGCACCCCTATGATTCGGATGTTAATGTTTAAAGATGTCCTGGAGGTTCCTAAGCCTCTCATTTTTTGAATTCTTGTTTCTTCATTCTGTTCTGGTTGAGTGTTTATTTCTTCCTTCTGATCCAAACCATTGATTTGAGTCCCGGTTTTCTTTCCGTCACTATTGGTTCCCTGTACATTTTCCTGTATTTCACTTTGCACAGCCTTCACTTTTTCCTCTAATTTGCGACCATATTCAACCAATCCTGTGAGCATTCTGATTACCAGTGTTTTGAACTCTGCGTCTGATAGGTTGGCTATCTCTTCGTCGCTTAGTTGTATTTTTTTCCTGGATTTTTGATCTGTTCTTTCATTTCAGCCATATTTCTTTGTCTTGGTGCACCTGTTACGTAGTAAGAGGCGGAGCCTTAGGTGTTCACCAGGGTGGGACAACCCACGTCGTTGCATTGTGACACTGTCTGAGTCGTGGGGTCTGAGAGGGAACAGTGGTGCTTGCTCTGCTCTCTGCTGGCTTTCAGTCACTCCCCCTGCTTCCCACAAGCAAATAGGGCCCTTCTGGTGCTGAATCCCAGGTGGGTGGGTTTGTGTATGTCTTAGGTCCCTGTGGGTCTCTCCAACAAATTCTCCTGTGATGCTGGGAGTTCCTCCCGCTGCTGCCGCAACCCCCACAGGTGTTTTCAATCAGTGGTTGAAGGCTTTATTTCCATGCACTGGGGCCCTGGGTTTCGAGGTCTGTCTCGCTGCAAAGTTGTTCCTCCCGGTTTACCTGTACGTGAACATGGGACCACCTGCTCCACCAGCCGCCACCTTGCCACGAGTCCTCTCTGCCCGGCTGCCCATCTCCACCCCTCCTACCGGTCTGGATGAATGTTTCTTCTTTAACTCCTTGGTTGTTGGACTTCCATACAGTTTGATTTTGTCAATTCTGGTTGTTTTTTGTTTTTAAATTTGTTGTCCTTTTGGTTATGCAAGGAAGCATAGTGTGTCTGCCTATGCCTCCATCTTGGCCAGAAGTCCAGACCCAGTTTTTCTCCAAGAATGTTTTAAAGGGGGACGGTGGTGGTGCCAGCAGTAGAAATCCTGCTCTGCCTCTAGAGGAAGTGGGAGGGATGAGTGAGGGCAAGTACCTGCATCTACAAGGTGCTGGATCAGTGCTTTCTGAAGGTGCTACTGCCACAGGAAATAGCCTGCAGGCCCACCGGTAGGCTTGCAATCCACTGGATCATCAGTCTGCATATTCAGAATCCTGGTACTTTGGTGTAAAATATTTAGTTCATGCATTACCTGGAAATATTTAATGACATTTGCCTTTTCTTTTCAGGGCTTGTCAATGAGACAGATCAGATTCAGGTTTGATGGTCAGCCAATTAATGAAGCAGACACCCCAGCCCAGGTAAGAAAGCAGTCCGGTGCCCGGGCTCTTCCCACCTGCACTTTGACTAACTGCGGTTCAATGTTCTTGTTGGGGAGCTACTGACTGGTGCTTATATGGGATACCGTATCTTTTCTTAGTGCTCTTACTTACTAGGTTATTTACCTTCTAATTGGGCAGTTCAGTGTTTCAAATGGGAATGATGTGCCTTTGTCCCAGGAGGGAGGGCCACAGAGCAAAGGTGTGACAGGGTGGTGTGCACCAGTGCAAGGGAGACGGTGCAGTGGACGTGTGTGGTCAGTTGAACAGTTTCCATTGTTGTGATGGAGAGAAAACTAACAGCTTTCCCCTCTCTCACTGTGCCCTCTCACGTTGATCCTGCCAGCTGGAGATGGAGGACGAAGACACCATTGACGTGTTCCAGCAGCAGACAGGAGGCTCACGGGTGACTGGCTGCCTCTTGGGATGTGGTCTCTAGAGGGACCGGCCCCACTTTGTCACTGTCCTTGCATTTGCTGTTGAATAGTGAACACGTGACCATGCCAATCACAAAGGAGTCTGCAGGAACCAAGGACATCCACCAAAATTCCTTTCCTTTCTGACATACTGCGGGTGCAACTCAAAACTGTCTGCAGGGACAAATCCTCCCCTGAAACCGAGCCAGCCACAGTGTCATGTTTGCTTAGGAAAATGAGTTGCAAGGTTTCTGGGATTTGTTTTTGCTTTCATTTTTGTCTTTCCCCCTCCTATGACATTTCCCTGAAGCTTGTGGTGTGAATGTCCTCTTAGTCTAGATGGGTATCGTATCCTAGGTATTGAATAAGCCCTCCTGCTTATTTTATCACGTAGAGAGCTCACATCACCAAAGTGGGGGTGCTTCTGTAGGACACATTTTGGGGGCATTGTGGGGATGGGAGACAAACTTCCACTTACTGTTTCTTGTAGGTTTTTTAAATGCTAAATATTGCAAGTTTAAGTTTTGTGGGAATATGGTAAAGTTGAAGGGAGAATACTGGAATGTTTTTTAAAAGGTGAAAAGAAAATAACCAAGTCCCTCCATAGCGTGGCCCTGGGCACCCTGCTCCTCTAAGTGTCTGCTTGGGTAGAGGTGGGCCGAGGGCCCCCAGCGATGCACAGGCAAAGTGGGGTGCAGCGGAAATAGGCTTTTCCCCTTTTCTTTAAAAAAATTTTTTTTCACTTACCGTTTACATTCAACGTTTTGTATTAGTTTCAGGTGTCCTCTTTCGTTAATACAGAGGAAAATAATTCCCACGTTTCTCACTTGGTAGTAGTACTGTGGCCTCAGAGTTCTTCCAGTATTTGCTTCTGATGAGTAATTATGGTCTCTATATAAAAAAGTACGATTAAGTATTGCTGACTTTGCAGTGACATTTTTGTGTAAAAGACCTACTTCAAAGTGCGGTTACAAGTGTGCCCTGGGCAGAAATGACTTCACGTCCTCATGGACAGTGCTCTGCCGCTTTCCAACCTTAGCAGTGATTTCATTTTGGGGAAACATTTTGGAACCTGTACCTATGAAACGTTCAGTTCTCCTACTGCCCTTCCGTGTGGAGTCCCTGCTGCCTGGTGGCCCTGCTCTGCCTCGTTCTGGCACCTGGACAGTGCGACCTCGACCATCTCTTGCTTGCCTGGAATCTTGCCTTTCCTTTGTGTTTTGCTGTTGGGGTGTGGATGTGGTGTCTGCCAGCTCTGCTGTTTGTTCACAATTTGTACATTCTTTGTTGTCCTTTACTACTGTAAACAGTAAATATAGTTTGGTATTCTGTCTCTTGTATTAAATACTGCATTTGGAGGTTGCAGCCAACTGTCACAATGCAACACTTGTAATGGCCACTCAGGTTTTGATTTCAAGGCCAGTCACGGAAAAGTACATATTCACCTGCTGCCTCACCCCCAACACCCCCACCCCCCGCAGGTCACCCGTGTTGGGCTAGCATATTCCTGCTGAGGAGTCCACCCTCTCACGCCCCCCAGAACTCTTCCTTCTATTTGGTAAGCTGAACTGACGCTGTGATGACACTTATTGTCTTAGGTGTCACATGTAAAGAGAGGATGAGTTTTGGAGGCAGCGGAGCTAGACATCAGTCTGGCGTCTCAAGCTGTTTGGTGCCTCATGCCTTCCTCTGTGTGGCTGACAACCTGCTCACCTGCTTTGAAGCTGAGTGAGCTGCTACTAATTTGACAGAACTTCCCAGTGGACTCTGCTATGACAAAACCAGAGTTGAAAATGACCAAGCTGTTTTAGGTAGTCCATCCAGTGAGGTGAGCACAAGCTGAAAGGTCAAGGGCAGCCAGGATATAGCACATCCACTGCCACACCTGATCATTTACACTAGCTAAAGTAGTAGGTGGGCTCAAGCACATTGCAGGGACTGAATCATTTGCTAGGTGCCCTGGAGGGTGGGTGTGGGTGTGGGGTTACATCTGCACAGGAGCTCCCCAGTCCTCTTAAAAGTTAGGAGAGTGGAGCTAAGTTTGGGACATCAGAGCAGTGCTGCTTAATTCCCACCCACCGTACTGACGTAGGAGAAAGAACAGCATGTTCTGGAGGTTGTGCCTTTGGGATAACCTCTTGGTCTAACTCCCAGGATCTTTGAGTTGATGCTTCAGCAGTAGATACGCCCTATTTATCCTGTTAGTGGAGCCCAGGTCCCGGCTAGCCTTCCTCAGTAGCAATGAAAGCCTCAATTTCCAGAAAACCTCCCAGGAAAACCTGGCAGGTGTCACCCTGCTGTGCTGGGCTAGCTCACAGCTGGGGAAGCAAGATACTAATATTAAAGCTCTGCCTTAAACCGGGTTCAGCTGTGAGATACCTTTTATACTTCAGAACTTGAGTTGCCAAAGATAAAAAAGACACTTCATTCTGCACTTGCAGGACTCCTGTGATTGCTTAGGAAGCCCTCATATATCGCACCTGCTACTAAGCACCCGGGTAATGCTGGTGAGTGGGCTGGCCGCGGTTTGGGCCCCTTGGGCTCTCCAGGTTCCTCCGGGGGGACGAGTCTGGGCACCCCGAGTTCCGGCCACACTGACAGAATAACCCCACTACCATCGTCGACCTCCTCTTTCCAAACCTAACCCCCGTCGGAAGGTAGTCGGAGTGAGTGTCTTAGGAGACGGTCTCCTTTGGCGGCGGTTGGGCCTGCAGAAAGTAACTTGCTCTTAGCGGTGAGGGGTGACATCGCGGGCACGCATGGTGGACACCACCGACCGCTGCTTCATTTTCTATCCCTCCAACGGTGTCTTTTAAAAAAAAAATACCCTATCTGAATGACGTCTGTCCAATTTGCCCTGCCGTCGCCCCGTTCTCTTTTCATCTGACCGTCGTGAGGCCACTATGATGGAACAGGCGGTTACCACGCACTCAACCCGGGAGCCTGCTGCCCGGAATCTTCGGGAAGACCGGGTCCTACAGGACCTGGGGCTGCGGGAAGAGACTTTAACTCCACAAAGCGGCGGACGGGCCTAGCTATTCGCGTACCAGGAACCAGAGCCGTTCCAACCCCATCCCTGCGGTAGTCAGGTCCCCGCCCCATCACCGCCACGGCCTGGTCCACGCTCCGCCCCATTCTACTCACTCCTCTCCCTCCGGCACCGGCCTTGCCACTGCGCATGCGTACGTCGCAGCCCGGATGGGCTTCTGCGCTCCAGTGGCGACCCGGAAGCAACCTTGTGGTCGGGCGGGAGGATACGAGCTCTTAGGCCCGACGGCGCTGCTTTGCCCAGACGATGGCAGGGACGGCGCTCAAGAGGCTTATGGCGGAGTACAAACGTGAGTGCAGAGCCCGCCCGCAGCCGATCCTCACATCGGGGCGGCGCCCCTTCCTCCCTCCTCCCGCCCTGGGCCCCGTGCCCTCGGCCCCGCCCTGGGCCCCCGTCTGTCCGCTGCTCCGTGAGGCCTGGGTGGAGTGCGGGGCTAGGAAGGCCTCCTGCGGAGCGCGGACTCCTCTCACCCACGGTGCTCCCCGTTCGGCACTGTTAGCAGCGAGTCAGCCGCAGTGGGCTCCTCTGCTTGCCCTGCCCCGCGGTGTCCGCCGCCGCCTCCACGATGTGCCGGTAAACTTGTACGGAGGATGCGTTAAACGGCAGAAGTGAACGTTACTGCTGCGCCAGTTCAGAAATGTTTACAGTTACATTCAGTCATCATTTGCTGTTTATCTTCATCGTTGGCCCTTTTAGTAATTTGGACAATTCCCTAGTTCCAGGTTCGCTCACGTGCAGTGAGAGGAGGGGAGGAAAGCCTCAATTGCCTACCGAGAAGTTAAAGTATTTTAAGGGAAAAAAACGCACTGTGATGAGCCTGAGGTGACAGTTTAACTTTTGGTTTTCTCTTTAATAAGGGAATGGCGGTCTTGAACAGTGCTACCACCTGATACTCTTCCTAGGTGGTGTTCAGAAAACCCCAGTGCTTTCTTAGCCAGTAGATTTTTCTAATATTTGGGGGAGCAAAGGAAGAAATGAGAACCTAGGAACATTCTGTATTTTACGTTTTCACAGCAGAGTACTCCCTTGGGAGAATCACCTGTGACAAGTCCTGGTGTGTCATCCCATCGCATAGCTGGCGAGGCAAGGTGGCAGCCCCCTCCTGGTTAAGGACAGGGCCTCTGGAGCTTCTACTTACTAGCACTCTGACCTTGGCCCTTAATCCCTGCATTTTCCTCCCCTGGAAAGACCAGTGCTTCGCAGGATGCCTGATAGATAGCTCTCAGTAATGTTAGCGGTTATTGTTACAATTACATGGACCATGGATAGTACCTTCAGAAGAAAGTTGAAAGTAAACTGACATGATGAAGTCATAAAAATAATTGGTAGAGATGTGTGCAGCTCCATCTCGTGAACCAATCAGTGGCACTGTGAGGGGAGGGTCAGTGTTTGGTGGGGGCAAACCAGAGTGTTGCAGATGCAGGGTCATTAAAATAAATGTATAAACAGTGCTCACCACTTAGTGTCCTCCATAGTAGGAACGTATACTTAAGAGAGAAGTGGGAGGGAAAAGCGCGGAGATGAGTCACTCAGAACAGAGGTTGGGGGGAGAGGCTGGTGCCCTTGTCTCCATATGGGGGAGATACTGGCTGGGGGTGGGGGGTCAACATGTAGGAACATTTAGCATCTCCTGTCATCCTGGTCTCTGTTTCTGGATCTGTGTTAGTTTGTTTTTCCCAGTTTGTAGACTTCAAGCAGGAATTAGTTTCTTATTTCTGTAGAGAAGGAATTCTATTAAGTTCAGGCTGGTGCTTCAATCCAGTCTCTGCATTGTTTGACTGTACTTGGGAATAGTCCTAGAACCACAGACATTTAGAGGTGTAGGACCTCGAATATGATTCTGTTCAGGCTTCTGATTTTATAGGAAATTGAATTAACAGAGAAGCAACATGATTTGCCTAAGTTCTTAAAACCAGAAAAAAGAGAGAGCTGGGAAAAAAAAACCCAAATGTTTTCAACTGATGTCTTTTCCTGAGGTTTTGTCTTTGTACATCATCTAGCTTTTCCTGGGGATGTCAGAGATAGACTTAGGTATGAGTTTCCTGGGGTGGCCAGAATAAAGTATCACAAGCTGGGTGGCTGAATGCAACAGAAATTTATTCTTTCACAGTTTCGAAGGCCAGAAATCCCAGATCAGTGTGCCAGAAGGGCCACCCTCCCTTCCAAGGCTCTGGGGAAGAATCCCTTCTTGCCTCTTCCAGCTTCTGGTGGTCGCTGCACTCCTTAGTGCTCCTTGGCGTTTGCTAGTGTAACTCCAGTCTCTGCTTCTGTCTTCACGTGAATGGCTGTCCTCCCCTCCTGTAAACTTACAGTCATTGGTGTAGGCCTCGCCCTAGACTTGTATGACCTCATTTTACTGAGTACATCTGCAAGGCCCCCCTTTCCAGATAAAGTCACTTTCACATATTCTGGGGGACAGTATTCTACCCAGCACAGTATCTAATAGGAACCCCAAACTCACATGCATGAAATTGAGTCCCCGTTCTTGATCATTGCCACACCCCAGACCCGTGTCAAGTGTTGGCAGCCTCATTTTTTCCGCTTTTGGGGGGCTCAAAAGCTTGTGTCCATCCTGATTCCTTACTTTCTTTTATATCCGCCCACCAGTAACTTGATGTCCCACTTCAGACTTCATCGAGAGTCCTGCGCAGGACCAAGCCAGTCCCCAGGCCTGGATGACTTCAGTCCTGACAGGTCTGCTTTTGCTCCTGCCTCACTTGGTTCTAGTTTTAAAACAGCAGAAAGTCAGGTCATGTCGTTCGGCCTAGCCCCCTCGGCTGTAGTAAGAACAAAGCCCTTGCTGTGACCAGTTGGGCGATGTGCCCTGGCCCTGCTCTTGCCTCCCTGACCTCAGGTCCTCCCCCGCCCCGGTGTCTTGCCCTGCAGCCCCGTCGGCCTCACGGTGGGCACACTCCCGTCTGGGCGCCGGCACTTTCCTTTCCCGGTGTCTTCATCGCTTGTGCTGTGCGCCCTGGAGAAGCCGTCCCTGACCTTCCTGGAACTGTCATCTCTTCCTGTCGTTAACCCTTTTTAGCTTTTTAAACATTTTTTATTGTGAAATGTATATGTAGAAGTACGTAAAATGTGTATGTTCAGAAGAATAGTAAAATGAACATTGTAGCCGAGACTCTGAGCTTAAGAAATAGGAACTTGGCAGTGACTTAGGAATCTCTGTGCACCTTCCACCACCACAAGAAGTTCCTGCCACTGAGTTTTGTGTAAATTATTCTTTTCCTTCAGTTTTACCACTTAATGTACCTATAAACAACTTATCACCTACTTTTGTCTGTTTATACTTAATAGAAACATAATTTTACCGTATGTTTATAGATTGGATCTTTTGTTCAGTGATGCGGACTCCGGCGTGCATGGGGTCCTGCATGGGGTCCGTGGCTGCGACGAACAAATGCACACGGACTGCAGAAGTCCCACGGAGAAAAGGGTCGGCATGGCCGCTCTCCAAGTGAGAGAGGGCCCCGACCACTGCCTGGACAGGATTTTACTGTTTTTCTGGGCACATTACATCGAGGATGGTCCTCATTTGCTATGCACAGGTTTGCTCTAGGTGATTACCTTTTACAGATAACAAAGGAGAGGATGTTGCTGATTACTTCAAAGAGAAGGATATTGCAGATCAAGGGGAAAAGTGGTTGAACTGGTTATGCTCCATCCTTGGGAGGTTTAGCACAGACTTTAGGGGGTTACTTTAGAGATATGCAGTAAACATTTGCTGCCTCAACTCAGGGTGAGGGAGTTTTAGCAAAAAGCAAGCCTCACAGCAGCCTAGATACAATGCAGGCCTGATTCCCCACGGGAAAACCAATCCGTCGTGGGCTCGGCTCCTGTGTGCCAACCTCACTCCCCGTCTGCTTTCCACATCAGGCGGGGCTGCATTCGCCATGCCATGCAGACTGGTTCCCTATAGCTCTGCACTGTTTCTGAGATTCGTATATGTTAAAGCATATGGCTGGAGTCCATTTTCACTGCTGAGTAGTATTTTGTTTGACAAATAAGCCAAAATTTATTACATCATTGATGGGCATTTAGGTTATTTCCAGTATTTCATGAATATGTAGATGGTGCTTCTAGGAACACTTTGGTGCTCACGTGCAGGGCGTAATGCATTCCTGGAGCACTTACATGATCAGCTCGACTAGTTCTCAGTGTGTGTTCCCACGTGCGTTGCATCGGATGCTCACTAACACCTCAGAGTTGTGCAGTGTCTGTGTCTATCAACCTGATGGTATGCTTTGATTTCTGTATAATTGTGAATGGAGTCGAACACCCTGTCGTGTTTATAGGCCATTTGTGTTTTTCTTTTGTGAAATGTTTGTCATGTCTTTCACCAGATTTCCATAGGCTGGTTTGCCTTTTTCTTACTGATTTGTGGGAGTTCTTTACACATTTCCTGGCCTTTTATATATCTCCAGTCCTTTTTTGGTTATATGTGTTACAGTTATTTTACCCGTTTGTGATTTGTCCTTTCAGCCTTTGTGGTGGTGTTTTTTATAGCCACCCTTTTTTTTAAAAGCAGTTCATGGAGGTACAGTTGACACACCTTGGGCTGGTACATTTGCGGTGTGCGTTCAGTGGGTTCGGGTGTACACACACCCGTGAAGCCATCACCACAGTCAGGATAAGGAGCGTGACCACTGCCCTCCGAAGTCCCTCCTGCCTCTTCATAACCCAGCTCTCCTTTCTCCCTCCTGGCCGCCAGGCCCCAGGCAACGTCTGGTCTGTTTTCCACCACTATAGAGTGTTTTTGCCAGGCTCCTTTCTTTCAGCGTGACTATCGTGAGCCATCCAAGGCGTCAGAGCGTCGTTGTTCATAGTATGGTGGCTTATGATCCTTTGTATTTCTGTGGTATCAACTGTGACATCTTTTATTTCCAGTTTTATTTATTGAGTCCTCTTTTACTTTTTCCTTGGTGAGTCTGGCTAAAAGTTTGTCAATTTTATGTTTTCAAAGACCCAGTTCTTACTTTTATTGATATTTTCTATAGTCTCTTTCATTTATTTCTCCTCTAATCTTTGTTATTTCCTTCCTTCCACTAACTTTAGGCTTTGTTTGCTTCTTTTTCTAATTCCTCGAGATGTTAATAAATGCTAGGTTGTTTAGTTGAGATTTTTCTTGTTTCTGGAAGTAGGCATTTGTTGCTATAAAATTGTCTCTTAGAACTGCTTATGCTGCATCCCATAAATTTTGGTGTGATCATTTCCATTTTCATTTGTCTCAGAGTATTTTTTGGTTTCTCTTTTTATTTTTTCTTTGACCCATTGTTTGTTCAGTTGCATGTTGTTTAGTCTCCACATATTTGTGAATTTTCCAGTTTTCTTTGTGTAATCAGTATTTAGTTTTATACCACTGTGGGTGGAAAGGATGCCTGCTAAGATTTGAATTCTCTTGTTTTGTGGCCTAACACATGATCTGCCTTGGGAAATACTCTGTGTGCACTTAAGAACAGTGTGTATCCTTTTGCTTTTGGATGGAATGTTATGTAAATATTGGCTAAGCTCATCTATTTAATGCCAATGTTTCCTTACTGATTTTCTTCCTGGATGATCTATCCATTGATGTAAGAGGGGTATTGAAGTCCCCTACTATTATTGTATTGTGATTTCTCCCTTTAGGCCTGTTGATACTCCTTTTATGTAATTAGGTTTTCCTATGTTGGATGCATAAAATTTCCAAATGTTGTATCTTGCTGCGTTGACCCCTTTATCATTATCTAACGCCCATCTTTGTCTCTTATCACAGCCTTTTTTCTAAAGTTTGTTTCGTCTGATACAGGCAGAGCTGCTCCAGCTTTCTTTTGGTATCTGTTTGCCTGGAGCATCTTTTCCTAACCCTTCGCTTTCTGCCTGTGTGTCCTTCCGTTAAATCGAGTCTGTAATAGACAGCATATAGGTTTTCTTACCCATTTGGCCCCTCTGTCTTTTGATTAGATAATTTGGTCCGTATACATTTAAAGTAATTATTGATAGCCACATGCTTATTGCCATTTTAGTCATTGTTTTCTGGCTGTTTTTGCACTGTGGTTTTTCTGTTCCTTCTCTTGTTCTCTGTCTTTGTGGTTTGATGACTTTCTTTAGTGGTGTGCTTAGATTCCTTTCTCTTTACTTTTTGTAGGTTTCTTACAGGTTTTTGCTTTATGGTTGCCATAAGGCTTATATATAATGGCCTATATTTATAACAATATGCTTTATGTTGATAACTAAGGTTTGTCACATTTTAAAGCTCAACATTAGTTCTCTCCACTGCCACATTTTGTTTTTGAAGTCACATTTTACATCTTTTATCTTATATATCCTTTAACTAGTTATTCTAGTTATAGTTTTTTCACTGCTTTTGTTGTGTAACCTTTATACTAGCTTTATAAGTGATTATTCCAATACCTTTATTATATATTTACTTTTCCAGTGAGAGTTATTCTTTCATATGTGTTCTTGTTACTAACACCTTTTCTTTTTCAGTTTGAAGAAGTTCTTTTATTTCGTGCAACATCTGACTTGGTGGTGATGAATTTCTTTAGCTTTTGCTTGTCAATACTATTTCTCCTTCACTTATGAATGATAACTTTGCTGGGTAGAATAGTCTTGCTTTTCAGTTTTTTTTCTTTCAGCCTTTTGAATATATCATGCCACTCCCTTCTGGTCTGCAAAGTTTCTGCTGAAAAATCTGCTTAGTCTTATGGGGGTCCCTTGTATGTGAGACATTTTCTCTTCCTGCTTTTAATAGTCTTCTTGATTTAACTTTTAACACTTTAATTATAATGTGTCTTGGTGTGTTTCTTTGGGTTTCTCTTATTTGGAACTCTCTGGGCTTCCTGGATTGGGGTGTCTATTTTCTTTTCAGGGTTAGAGGAGTTTTTAGCCTTTACTTTTTATTTATGTTGATTGTTGACACTATTGCAGATGTCCCCATTAGTATCCCTTCCTTTGTTTGCCTGCCTCCACGCTGTCCCCACCACCATTATTTCTTCAAATATGGTTTCTTCCCCTTTCTCTCTCCTTCCTCTGGGAGCCCTAGGGTGCAAATATTAATCCATTTGATCTTGTCTCGTAATTCCCGTAAACTTCACTTTTTTCATTTTTTTTTCTTTTGGCTGCTCTGATTGGGTGAGTTTCACTACCTTGTCTTGAAGTTGCCTTAGCTTTTCTTCTGCTCCATCTAGTCTGCCGCTGAACCCTTCCAGTGTATTTTTTGAGGGCAGTTATTGTGTGTGTGCGTGTGTAGCTCTGTGACTTCTGTTTGGTATCTTCTATGTTTCTCATCTCTTTGTTGAAGTTCATTCTTTGTTCATCCATTTTCCTCCCTAGTTTGGCGAGCATCTTGATGACCATTGCTTTGAACTCATTATCAGGTAGATTACTTACCTCTGTTTCGTTAAGCCTTTTTCTGAAGTTTATCTTGTTCTTTCATTTGCAGTATATTCCTCTGTTTCTTCATTTGGCTTGACTGTGTTGGTTTCGATACAGTACATGAAACAGCCACCTCTCCCATCTCAAAGGGGAGTGGCCTCACGTTAAAGGTGAACATTGTCCTTCAGCCCTGCCTCAGCTCTTGGTTGTGTCTCCAATTTTTGTGCTTGTGCAAGCTGCAGTCGAGGGTGTGCCAAGACCTGTCAGCGCCCCAAAGGGGAAGATCTCACCTCCTGGATCCGGGTTGATTATAAGCCAGCCCCTCAGGCAGCAGCTTTTAAAAGTATGCCGATGTATAGAGTCCTGTGGGGCTGCAAGTATAAGCCTCGCCGGCCACCAGAGCCAGGCAATCTGGAGGTGTCCCTTGGCTGGAAGTCATAGAGATTGTGGCTCCAGACATGTATTATGTACCAGGGCTCCAGGCAAGTGTATCTGGGTGTAACTGGAGCTGGAGCAAAGCAGAGGGAGAGTGCCAAGATGGCACCCACAGCCCAGGTTCCTTGAGAGCAGCTACCGTATTTTGCTGTGTATAATGCACACCCATGTTTTAGTACTAATTCCCACGTATAATTGGAATTAGTACTACCCATGTGTAATGCACATCCTTATTTTTCCCTCAAAAATTTGGGCAAAAAGTGCCCATTATACACGGCAAAATACGATATGGAGGCCACTAAATGTGTGCCAGACCTGAAGGCTGCCCCTCAGACCGAAGCTCCAGGACAAGCAAAGAAGCCTCCTTCATGGCTGGGGGTGTGCTTCAGTCCGCTGTCTCTGCAGTGCCCTGGGGTGCCCCGGGGGTTATACTAATCATAAAGGAATAAGGTGGCCTGCCCAGGGTCATTTCTTTGATTGCCAGTCTTGTGGGACCCAAGAATGCAACTACTGCCACCACAGCAAAGTGACCAAGGGGCAGCCCTTTGCAGCCACAAGAACCAGGGCACCAGGCATGCCTAAAGCTCTCCTCCAAGAGACACTGGCACGCTGGAGCTCAGCGGAGGGTGAGTGTGGTGCTAGCACCTGCCTTCTGCGGTCTCTGGAAAGGAGTGCAGTTTCATTAGAAGCCTGCCCCACAGGCTGCAGCCATGGTGACTGGCTGATAGTCCTTCGCAGGAAGACCAAGCTCTTGGGTCTGTTGCCTCTTGCTGTGCTTGGGGCTGGTAGCTGTTCCAGCTGGTAGCTGTTCCACTGTTGTCACAGTCCAGAGGGACCCAGGAGTGTAAGCCCCACTGGCCACCAGAGCTAGGTGATATAGAGGTATCGCCTGGCAGCATTTGCAAAAATCGGGGTGCCATATTAGGGTATGAACTCTTTTCTGGGTGACTCCAATTATTATAGTCCCATGTGACCAGGAACGCAAGGTCCCTTGGCCTCCAGAGCCAGGCGATCAAGAGGCATCCCTCGTGTGGCAGCTGTAAAAATTGGGGCACCAGGCGTGTGGTGAGGCTCCCTTCCAGGAGATGCTGGTGTTCTGGAACAGTGCAGTTTCTCTCTGTTTGCCCTTGCCCGATGTGTAGTTGTCACTCAGCTAGCCTTCAAGTGTTCTTTTTTAAACAGAGGAAATTGCTTTGTATGTGTCTTATGTGTGTCTGTTCAGGGCAGCAAGCTGAAGATCTTTCTAAGTCACCGTGCTCTTATTGTGGTTTTAATTTGCATTTTCGTAGTGACCAGTGGCACTGAGTATCCTTTTATGTGTTTATAAGCCATCCATAATATCTTTTTGAAGACATGTCTTGAGTTTTTTGCTCATGTTTCAGTTTGTTTTATTAAGTTGTAAAAATTGTATAATGTAACCTCCTGAGGCCTGCATCCTGATCTTCTTTTAAGGACACCAGTGGATTGCGTTAGAGTCCCTCCAATAACCTCAGCTGCTAACCTGAACCCACGTTACACTTTCCTCCTCTTTCCTTTTTCATTTGATGTGTCCCGTGCTAGTGCACAGAGGGGTTCATCATTCCTTTTTACAGCTGCAGGTAGTCTCTTGGTAGATGCAACATAATTCGACTGGCCCCCTGTGGATAGTATTTGGGTGGTTTCCAGTTTTCGCTATTACAAATGGTCCTGAAACTAATAGCCTGATGCATATATCTTTTCTTATTTTTACCAGCATTTCTGTGGGATAGATTCTGAGACATGGGATTGCTGGGTCAGAGGTTAAATTTGTATTTCACTTTTTGTGGCAGCTATTTTTTAAGGTACTTTAAAAATACCTTAAATGTTTAAGGTACTTAAGTGCTTTTAAAACTTAACATTGTCAAGGAACCAGTGGCATGGTGTTTTCAAGTTTCTCTGACATTGTTAAGATTTTGTTTCTCTTTTTGAAGTTGTTTTTAATCTGTAAACATGAAACTGTATGGTTGTGTGTGTGTGTAGTCCAGAGCATTCCCTCCACGGGTTGCTGCAGTTCTGCACCGACCAGCAGGTGCCGCTGTTGAATAAGAACGCTGGTGGGAAGGCTGCTGGACGTGGGCCGTGGTTTAGACGGCCCTGCGCCTCTCCCTGAAGGGAGGGTGGCACAGGGGGAAGTTCCGAGGGGGAACTCCACAAATGAAGAAGAAAGCCAGCTCCTTTTGGTGTACGGTTCCATTAAAATGATTGGTGTAATTATTTCTCTGTGTTGCTCGTAGGCGCCCTGCTCCCATTCCCATCTACATCGTCCCCCACCCGCCTCTCTGGCTTCCTTACCCCCGCTCCTCTCAGCAAGTCGTAACCATCTGCCTTGCTCTGTTGTGTACTTTTTGTTCTTACAAAAAGGCGATTTGACTTAAAGAAACCAGGTGAGATTCCGGATGACTAGGGGTAAAAGCCTGGTGAGTTGGGTCCTGGGATTACTTCTCCCGTTCTGCTGCTGTGAAGAGATACAGAAAGGGGCCAAGACAGAGTCTGTCTCGCCAAATCCAACGGTCTCAGCCCTGTTGGTAATTGACCTCATTTGCACTTGGTTTTTCCCTCCCTGAAGTTAATGCACTTGGCACTCGGGACCAACACTCGATTGTGTTACTTCACTGGCCTCCCCTACATCTGCTCTCTCTTCCTCTTCCCCTTCTTGGCGCTAGCACAGCCTCAGTAACAGACTTGTCTCTCTTTTGTCCCTTTATGTGTTTACTGGGTCATTTTTCCACAGGTGTTACTAGTATTTTGAGTGAGATAATTTTTCCTTGTGTGGGACTTGTTTGTGGCAGAATGTTAAGTATTCCTGGTCCTTTCCTACCAATGGCAGTAGTACCCCCTAGTCACTGTGCAGCCTAGAGACGCTGTCCTGTAGAAACACCGGGCTGGAGAGTCCCATCAGGCGCCGGGACTCTCTGCGCTCGGTAACTCCTCACTTTCCATCGCCAACATCCATCCTCCCTGGAGCCTCAGAGTCATTCTGACCGCCTGCCCGGCACCTCTGCTTGTCTGTTCACTGTTGTCTCAGCGTGAGAACTTCCCCACTCCAGCCCAGTGAGGGCGCCACCACTCACTCAGTCCTCACGTAGCACATCAGCTTCATCAGCAAGCCCTGTCCCCTCTGCCTGTGGACGAGAGCCCCAGCCTTGTCATTCTTTACCACTTTCACAGTTGTCACTCTGACCTGTGGCATCATCTTCCCTATTGGGACTGTTGCGGTAACAGCTTTTAAAACTATTTACTAGCTTGAAATATAACCTACAAAGAAAAGTACAAGGAAGGACACGTGCAGCTCAGGGAGTTCTCAGAGCGAGTACCAGCAGCCAGGGGACAGCCCTCTGGAGCCCCACGGTGTGGGCCCCCGCCCCAGGCAGCTCTTCCTCGTGGGAGAGCCTCCTCCTTGTTTAGCTTTGCTTTTCCACCAAAGCGTGCATCCTTAATCTTTGTAGATTAGCTTTGCCTGCTTATTGAGACATGTAATCCATCTGTAAATGTACTTGTGTATTCTGTTACATGTATATTCTATATTGTGTGTGTGTGTGTATATATAGTACATATATAGTATCATATCTATATATAGTGTGTATATATGCACACAGTGTTTTATATAGTGTTTAGGTCTGTGTACTTGTGCACAAAGTAATGTGTGTAGCTGTGTGTCATTTTTGTTTCTTTTCTTTCTTTCTTTTTTTTTTTTTTTGATGCTTTTAGAGAGAGAGGAAGGGAGAGAGAGAAACATCGATGTGAGAGAGAAGCATCATTTGGTTGCCTCCTATACTTGCTAGGACCAGGGCTTGAACCCACAGTTTGGGTATGTGCCCTGGCCAGGAATTGAACTCGCAACCATTTGGTTATGGGACGCCACTCCAACCAGCGGAGCCACACTGGCCAAGGCTCTTCTACGGTTGATAAGACGTTTGGGTTTGTTTTTTGGCCGTTATGAATAATGCTGCTGTAAATATATAGTATATGTCCAGTGGAATGTTATTGAGCCATAAAAAGAAGGAAATCTTACTCTTTGCCCCAACGTGAGTGGAGCTTGAAGAGCATTCTGCTAAGTGAAATAAATCAGAGAAAGACAAATAATGTATGATCTCATGTATATGTGGAATCTTAAGAAAACCCAAGAGTGAACTAGACACAGAGAAGAGATTGGTGGTTGCTGTGGGTGGGGAATGGAGGGTGGGCGAAATGGGCGACGGGGGTCAAAAAGTACAAACTTGCAGTTATAAATAAGTTCTCGGGTGTAATGTACTGCGTTACACGTAATGACCTTAGTTAATAATACTGTACTGCATCTTTGACAGTTGCTAAGAGAGTAGATCTTAAAAAAAATTGTAACTATGTGTGTTGATGGATGTTAACTGGAGTTATTTCATCGATCATTTTCCAGTATCCATAAGTATTGGCTCACTCTGTTGTACACCTGAAACTGATGACCCTGTTACATCTTTTGCATCTCAGTTTAAAAAAGAAAAAGAAAAGAGAGAGAACTCACCTCCAATATCATTTCCCCAGTAAGGCTTGTCTTGGCCACCTCGATATATGTGTCACTTACTCTGTCACATTCTCACTACACTCACTAATATCTGAAACTTGTCTTATTTATGTTTCCTTGTTCATTACCTGTCTTTCTTCACTAGAACGAAAACTCATTTCAGGTGGGGACCTAGTCTGTCTGTTTCACCACTACCTCTCCACTGCCTAGAACAGTGCTTGGCAGAGAAGAAATGTACTGGTGATTGATAGCGTGTTGATCGATATTTGATAAACGGTTGGCCAGTTCCAGTCATATTGGCCAAGGAGCCGTGCATGGCTTTGTGTAGCTCCTTCAAGCTTCAGCTGTGACCAAGGCCCAGATGTAAAGAGAAGAAATATCACCTGGAATCGAGAGCTTTTGTGATTGGAATTGTTAACCAGACTTTCCAATACATAAAATTATATAGCAAAATAGACTCACACAGCAAACTTCTAAAGCAGTTAGAGCACTGTTTTCAGGGCGTTGGTGAAATATTTAAATTGTTCTTTGTTTATAAGATTTAGGGCCATTGACTGCTCACGTGCTTAAACTAGTGTCCTTGGTCTGCATCTACTCTGTCTCTTTAGGGAGTGTGCCAAAATGTTAAATGTCAATTAACACAATGTTAAATGTCAAATACTCTGTAATTATTCCAGTGACATTTTACCTACTATTTCCCCATATTTTTTCAGAGGTGGATTCATAGGGGGTTGTTATAATTTGTTAAAAGTTGCTCTGCACAGAAGCATGTTGTTTGCTACTTAGAATCTGAAGCTCTTCTGAGTGATGATGTCAGCAAGTGAAGAAAAAGGTTATTAGACATGTCTCTTGGTGCACGTGTGCTCACATATGTGTTTGTACTCCTGTGAGGAGTTGCTGGGTCATGGTAGGTAACAGCACCCTCATTTCCGTGGCTCCTCGTCCGTGCAGACACTTCTCACTGTCCGTTTTCCAAACGTTGGTGACTCGGTTGTTCTGGTGGGGCGGTGCTGCCTCACCGTGATTTTAGTTTGCATTTCCCTGTAGTTAATGAGGTGGACGCCTTCTCAGGTTTATCGACCGTGTGTGTGTGTTTGTGTGTGTGTGTGAGAGAGAGAGAGAGAGAGAGAGAGAGAGAGAGAGAGAAAGAGAGAGAGGAGTGCCTGTTCAGTTCTTGAGCTTGACTCTTCTTTCGGATTGTTTCTGTATTTTTATTGATTTGTAAGGTGTTTTTTAGAAATTCAGGAATTTGCCCTTCATTAGTTATATCTGTTGCAAATATCATCTTCCTCGGGGGCTTACCTTTTTGCTCTCTTAAAAATGCCTTATAAGTTGAAATGACATTTCTTAGTGGCAGTTTCTAAGTGACAGGGCTGGGCCTCAAGTTTTTCATCCACCACTCATCTTAAGTAGCTGAGCAGTGAGTGCTGCCGCCGCCGACTTCTTTCGTACCGTTTCTGCTGTCAGTGCTGAGGGTGTTCTGTGGAGCCTCCCCTTCGTGGGGCTCGCGGGGTTGCAGTGCTGGCCGCGGCTAGCAGGTGGGCTCTGCAGGGCTCAGTGCCCTTGATTCCGAGTCAGGCTTTCGAAGCCTCAGCTCTCGCCACATCTCTAGTTTGTCTCAGAGGGACAGGAGATATCTTTCAGTTGGAAAATAATATACTGTGTTTGAGTTATGGGCTTTAATCAAAATAACCAGCAGCAGCCCTGACTGGCAGGGCTGTTGGCCGAGCATTGTCCTGCAAAACGAAAGGTCGCTGGTCCAATTCCCAGTCAGGGCACACGCCTGGGTTACGGGCCAGTCCCCAGTCGGGGTGCGTGTGAGAGGCAGCTGATTGATATATCTCTCACGCATTGCTGTTTCCCTCCCTCTCTTTCCCCCACCCTTCCCGCTCTCTGAAAAGAAAGAAATAAAATCTTTTAGAAAATATATCTGAAAAAAAATAACCAGCAGGAGTACTTTGGAAAGACAGTTGAATCTTTTTATTTGTTTCTTCATTTGTAAAATGAGGGGTTTCTAGCTCTAAAATCCTGCTTTTTTGCTGGTATAAAGAACCGTTTGTTCACATAGGCTTTATCAAAAATGTAACTGGAGCGAGAGTCCACTTTGTACAAAGAATTTTGATCTGCTAGTATGTATTCTATGTAATTTATAATTTGTATACTTTTTACGGTTGTTTTGTTAAAATGCCAGTATTCACTCTATTTCATAATGGTTTTACTTTTTAATTTTATAGAATTAACACTGAATCCTCCGGAAGGAATTGTGGCAGGTGAGGTGCAAACGTTAATCTTTTTCTAATTTACTTCTAATAGCTAAAGTTGCCTTCATAGTGACAATGTGGATATTTTTCTTTTCCTGCAGGCCCCATGAATGAAGAGAATTTTTTTGAATGGGAGGCATTGATCATGTAAGTTAATCATGCATGTTGTTAGTCTTAAGACTTTGCTGGAAATTAGACCTATGCACCGTATCGGCAGTGGGGCTATGCTCGGAAGTGTTGATTGGAA